>JAOWAZ010521118.1:0-10609 GCA_028565935.1 Goniobranchus fidelis
CTTCTTCTTCTTCTTCTTCTTCTTCTTCTTCTTCTTCTTCTTCTTCCTCAACATCATATACTTCTTCATCACTGTCGTCATCTCTATTTCTTCTTCTTTTTCTTCATCGTTGTCATTGCCACCTTCTTCTTCGTTGTCATCATCTTCTTCTTCAGCATTACCCTCTTCTTCTTCAGCATTGTCGTCTTCTTCTTCTTCATCATTGTCGTCCTCTTCTTCTTCATCGCTGTCTTTTTCTTCTTCATCTGTGTCGTCTTCGTCTTCTTCTTTCTCTTCTTCATCTTCTATACTGACTGCTTCAGTTAAACTGAGTCTGAGGGTAGCTGACTGAGACCATTTTTTAAGTTGTTCAGACTCTGGCTGCATTTGATAAAGAGTGACATGTTCCATAATCTTATTTCTGTGTTGGTGGATAAGTGGTATTCACATCTCGGCACAAGTCCAGAATCAAGAGGCTTTCACCATGGTAAGTACAACTGTGCGGTTTGAGCCTTGCTAGTATGGGGTCAGGCTCATAACCGAAGGTCATCAGCATTGTGTCCTTGGGTAAGGCACTTTACTTCGCTTACCTCACTCGACTCAGGTGTGAATGAGTACCTGGCTGCTAAGACAGTGATCTTTGTCTGAAAAAATGTATTTGCGCCTAACAGGCTGCAAGTCTTATTCCAAATGTTCTGTGTTGCTGTTGGTCAGGAGAGTAAAATCTCATTGCAAAGCACCATGAGCATGGCTAAGCCGTGGAATGGGCACTTTATAAATGATATCTTTACATATTTTACTTACTATATGTCCATAAAGAATCACTCGAAAGTGGCTGTCAATTCTGTATGGTGGCAGGATGTAAGTTTCATTGTCAGACTGTTTAAGTTTGTAGTGCGCCACAGACAGTATGTGCCCTTAAGTATACGTAACGTTGGCCTTGTCCATGTTCGTAGTGTAGTTTCCCTTGTGGGTCGAGACAATAGTATATAAGTCAAGCATTTCCGTCGACTAACCTCTTCTCCTTGGTTCGTCCTTTTGACCAGTGCATATTTGCCACCCTAGGAGGCTTGGACCCCCGAGTGAATGTGCTTCTCCACTGGTAACCTGTGGTGGTGCAAGTGATCCTTTCATAAATTTAGTAAGTTGATGCCTGTACTCTCAGTCTTGTGGATACATGCCAAGCAAATGTGTATTCCGAGAGACTCAACTGATGTTTAGTCTGGATGGGACTGTGGTTGGTTTGGGCTTAGGATAATGGGAGAGTTCAGTTGGTGGTTTGTGTTTAGGCTTAGATTCCCAGTTCCCCTTTAGAGTATATTCCCTGCTCCCCTGCTCCCGATCCAATATCATTATTTATCATACTATTTATATATTATATTATGTTGATGTATTAATATAATGCCCATAAGATCTTATGAAAGTAGCGTGATAGTTTGTGTACAATAAATACATATAACATAATGGCATTTGTCCCCTTCCTTGCCATAGTCTAATTATTTGTAAATGCTCCGTGCCTGTGTTGTGAATCCCACTTATCCTTTAGGAAACAACCCACACACATAGGCACGCGACATGTGTATGTCCACTTGGGTCAATATGCTATTGGTCTATAACCCTATTTACAAGTCCATCTATGTGATTGCAAAAAGCTGTGACGTTTATTTCACCTTTAACCTCTTCTCAAACAAAATGTCACCAAATTAGTGCAAACTCTTGCAGCTAAATGGATATGGATTAAAAAAAAAAAGAAAAAACCAAAATGAGCGCCTAAAATTCTTCTAGGCCCTGTAAGACACAATACCCTAAAGTTAGATATATGACTAATTTCATTGATGACTTCAATACAGTCTGTATACAATATGATTAACTTTGCCTTCAGTATTACTTGGTAGCATCCAAGAGTAGATGTGACCATTTCAAGTATGTATCCATACAAGTAGGCCAACTTCACTGACTCTAAAAGCCAATGACCATTCACCTTCACCTGTCAATAAACCCTTGATAATTTATTCAACAAGACCCGCAGTTAGGTGGTCACATATTGTTATGAAATTCAACCATATCATTAGATCATGGTCTTGAAACTTGAACCCTTGAATGTGGTAATGTAGGAACCTTTTAACATAGGATCAGTTCACATTTCACAATACAGCCTCATGGGAATATTTCATGGCTCCGGACTTAACAATATTATTTCTTAGGTTCTTCTATGGGCATACAGCCGATTGGTAGAAATAATGTAAATGTGCATGATGCATGATTATGCTGTTTTTTGCTGTTTCTCCTAGTGTGTGCTATGGTTGTCTGACAATTTTTGGGAGTGTCAATGTCCATCAATTTGATTCGTATCTTGCATAGCATGGTGCACCTGTGCATTTTGAGCCTGTCTTGAAGTGTGTCGAGCTCAAATTCTTTAACGGGCAGCAAGGAGTTTGTGTCATTGGAAAAGTTATCAAGTATGCTTTTGGCTACTCATTTCTGCATTTTCTCTATTTCCTCAATGTCTTTAAGGAGCTACGGATCCCAGACTGTGCTAGCATCTATCAGAGGGGGGCTTAGGAGAGTTTGTAAACAGTTTACTAATGTTTTCATTGGGCGGCCCTTTAAGTTCCTCAAACGAAAACCGATGATTTCGTTGGTTTTCTGCAAATAGGTGAGATGTGTTTGCTCCTTTTGAGGCCGCCTGAGAGTTCGACACCTAGGTAGTTTGCAAAGTCAGGCATTCTAGAGTATCACCGTGGAGGTAATAAATGACATGGGTTCCACCTGCTGTTTATTCTCCCATTCTTGAATTCTGCTCAGGCCTTCCTTCAAGTTACATGTGTCTTCCGGACTGTGTATCTTTCAATAGAGCAAAGTGTCATCGGCAAAGAGTTTGACCTTTGAGTCGATAATGTCTCCAATGTCGTTAATACAGACAAAGAAGAGGATCGGTCACAGGGTGAATCTCTGGGGAACACCAGAGTTTACTTTCCCCACTTGCAACCAGTGACCTGAAGTAAAAAAGCAGCAAGTCAACACTCACACCCAAGCTTTGGGCTCTAGCTCTAAGATAGAAAGCAAATGTCCTTTGTAAGTGTCAAAAGTTCTCCTTGGTATCGGAGTGGTCACAGTGGCACAGTGGTAGTGCGTAGGTCTTGCAACCGAAAGGTTACAGGATCGATTCCTGGTGTCGGCATTGTGATTTAATCCTTGGGCAAGGTTATTAACGCAAACTGCCTCGCGGCGCTGTTCTTACGGCTGACGCTCGGTTTTTGATTAAAAACCAAAAGACAAATTTCCCTTCGGGGTTGAATAAAGTGGTAATTTTTTATATATTTTTTTTAATACAATATGGAAACAGGAGACCTCGTCAGTTTTTGTTGGTTCTCTTCATGGTCAATCAGCGACCATATCATATAAGCAAATATCCGACAAATAAAGAAATAATTTCTGACCAATCCAAGCAAATTTTAAAACTTTATACCACCATGCCTCAACTATCTGATCAAAAATTTGACTGTTTAACATTGTTGACCACACAGAGTCTAACATTTCCTACCATTGTAACCAAGTTTCCAAACCAGTTGTGAGACAACTCATGGGCAATGATTAAGGCAACATTTTGATGTGAGAAAGAAGATGAGTTCCGTGGGTCTATGAGTAAAGCTCTTTCTTTGAAGGTGATGAGTCCCCAGTTTTCCATGGCACCTGGTTAGATAAAGAACAAAATAGTTACACATTTGAGATGGAAAAAATATTAAGGCATTGGCAAAAGCAATAGCAAGAACTATTTGTACAAAACTACAAAGATAAAGGAGTTTGTAAGAGACAACAAAAATACAGGGTGTCCAAATAAAAATATGAACAGGAAAGGGCAACATTCTTATAACTTCAAAACAACTCATACAATCAAATCAAAATTTGGCAGACTTCAAATTCCATTCGAGGCCAAATTATCCCCATATTGCAAAGATTTGTATTAAAAATGTTGAAAATTATGAAGTATTGAAATAAAATGACATTTTCATGAAAAAGCACATAAAACTGGGTTTTATGTCATCTAGGATTATCCACCTGGATTACTTAAATCAAATAATTTAACAGATAAGTTACTGATTATTTCTGACGACCATTGATAATGGGAAACGGTAGAATTTCTTCACTGCATGAGTGTTCGTATTCCAGATGACATTCTATCAATCAAACACTGGTTTTTTATGTAGCTTAAACTAACAGGAGAAACATTATGTCAGTATGAAATTGTTCTAGACATATTGTTTGTGACTTTTACCATCAATAATGTCAGGGATGAAGCAATTTCAGTCAAATCTTTACAATCAATGAGTTTAAAGCTTGAAATATGAACAAGTCAACTGAATGCTTCAAATGAATGACACAATAATTCTCTTCTTTAACTTTGGACTACTCCTAAGAAAATATTAAATTCTTAAATCTCCACTTCTTCACAATATCCATTTTCTTTTTGATAAACATTCTTTTTTTTTTCTCATCCGGAACGGAAACAAAACCATGAATCAGTCAAAATACAAAGGTAAATCTTACTCTTAAAAGTTCTGCAGCCTAAGATGTACAAACACAAATTTACCAATGGATAATTCTGCCAGAGCAATCAGGTCTAGCTTGGGAAGTCCATATGGTACCCCAAAGTACCCTTCATAAAAGTTGAGTGCTTTTACGGCTACCTGAAAAGAAAGCAGAGCAACAAAACCAGGCAATCATTTGATGATGTCGGTATAACTCTTCTCTCAACATTACACTCTAAAGTCCATGTTGTATCCAACAAACAAAATACATTTGCCTAAAACTAATTGACGATGTGCCAGATGTCCGGCAAACATCACAGATTATTTTCTCCTGTGTATTCGCATGAAATACACTTTCCAATGATTTTGCCATTCTCAACTTCCATTCAAAATTCAATTCAAATTCACGTCAATTCAAATCTTCATAATCTTATGTCAGGAAAATTATTTTAATGGTTTTGATAGCATAAAAATTACATTTTTAAAATTGGCTTAAAACATCGAACATAAAAGATATGACTACATTAAGAATTATGTGACGTATATTACCAAATACAAATGCAATAATGTACATAACATGAAAATAAAAATATGACGTGGAGAAGCATTGTAGAGATAAAATATCAAATGTTTATAAATCATTTTATGTTATAGAATTATACATTTATGCATTCAATGAATCAATGATATACATTTTGATTATGATTAATGCACTGTGTTTGAGAGATGCTGAATAAACCATGTCCCAGTCATATTGCACTATCATCATATAAACAATACATAAATAATTTCTTGTAGCAAAAGGCAGGAATGAGTTTTGATATCTTTCCATATTACTTATGAGATGGATCACCCTACCGCTTCGATGATCTTCTTATCTTTATGCAGGATTGTTCTGATCATAAAGAAAATGTAGTAGTATGTTCTGATGAGGACAACGACAGTGACAGAAAAGTGTTTTTTTACGTACTTGTTCTGAGACATTTTTTTTTTCATCTGCTGTGCGCCAAAAAAATATACCTGTGTTTGAAATTTTGTAAAATAATTGCCTTCCAAGATATTGCACTGAAAATTGAAATTGAACTGAAAATTGATCACAATAATGCTCTGCCCCTAGCCTATCAAACACAACAAATTGTTTAAAGGAAAATTGAAAAATAAGGAAGTTGTGAATTTTCAAACACAGGCAGAAATCATGGTATCTAGGGGCCGCCTAGGGTCAAAACGTCCTTTAACATATCCTGCTGTGGTCACAGCGGCAATGTGAGAAGTGCAATGGACTGCCAACCTAAAGGTCACTGGCTGCATTCCTTGTTATGACATTGTGATTTAACCCTATGACATTAACATTACTCGCCTTCATTTAAATGATGTTTCTATTGCTGGTGATCGGTATTCGCTTAAAAGCCAAAAGACAAATTTCCCATTGAGGATGAATAGAGAGGCATTTTATTTTTATTTTATTTATCCTATTTTTTTTTAAACTCCTGCTCGCATCCCTTTCTTTGAGAGACACTTGCTAGATTCAGTCTGTAACTCCTTTCACTTCAATAAAATCGTCATTTATAATTGAGAACATCCACGTACCTTTGTCATTTCTCCTCTTAAATGGCACTCCATTTGCCTATGAAATTTTTGGTAGAGAAATTTGGTTACAAAATCTTTACCTGAGGCAGACCTTGGACATTTTCAATTTCAAAACAAATAAATAACAAAGAAATAATATTATTGAAATTGTTCAGATCCTTTGATTCAGAGAGATTTATTAAAAAGAAATGAAACAATACGAACTTCCCTTTTGCATTATCAAACTCTCTCTCTCTTCTTTGATTTAGCAAAATTAGGCAAGCGCCCTGATTGCATAGCTGGTACAGCATCAAACTTTTAATCTGAGAGTAGGAATTCAATTTCCTTTTTTTGTTTTTAATTTGGATGGGCAAGGCTTTGTGTCATCCTCTTCAATAGATTACTGGGTTTTTTACTTTCCTTTTTACACAGCTATTTAGCTACTTCAACATTTGTGTAATTCATTTCTGTATTGTCTGTAATTTAGGATAGTTTCTAACCATGGTGCATAAAACTTTTTTCATGATATGAGGGCAGTATCTATTAAAGGTAGTGTAACTTTTAATTTATAAGATTCTCCCTTAATTTCAACACGGGCAAGGCCGAGCACTTCTGCCACTTAAAAATATATTAAAGCTTGCAGTTCACAGCAAATATGAGCAAAGCTTGGTAGTGAAGCCATCTGGCACTAGTTTCCCGAATGATGCAAACTCACTCTGAGCGAGATGGTGGATCCCCCTTAGGCGGTAATTTGGTCTATAACTTTTGACACCCTTGGTTAGACCAGGCCTCACTGAGGTCATGCCTCACATTGCCCTGGCAGTGTATTTTTCTAACATTGCTTGGATTCGAACATATTGAGCGCACATTAAATTTTGATGCCATACTGACTTAACCATAAATTGCATGAACACTGATGGACTTTCTACTCACTTAATGGTTACTCTCTTCCATGGTAACGATTCCTGGTCTATTTACAGTTTGCTTTTTCGAGTGACATCAGATTGTTTCGTTATTTCCATATCCAGCATGAAGCATCTTTTCTGCCTATCGAACACAGAAGCTTCTCTAATATGGAATTCATCCAATACTCAGATTATTAAACAGTTTTCATGATAAAAAAACGGTGCCATTTGGTTTTCAGAAGATCATGTAAAACTAGTCACAATATAAAATGGTATCTTACCTCTAGGCCATAGTCTCCTTGATAGCTTCTGCCCAGAGGAGTGTAAACTCGTACCACCGTCCTAGAATTGGTTTCAGATTCAACAAAGTCGTATTCACCTACCACAAATGCTGTCAGGTATGTAGACATGATTGGTGTGGGTTCAAATCTCACAATTTTCAAGTTGGGATCATCTTCACTCCCTTTTTCTGATTCTACAGGCTGCAAATGTACAAATCAGGTAAAAATGACATTCAATTTTATTCAACATGGCAACTGATCCAAGACAATGAGAATATTTCATAATTGATTGTGATTCGGTGCTGTTTTTGACTACAAAGCAATGGTGATGATGATTAAAAGTGAATGAGAAGGGGAAAGCTAGGTGAATGTTAAAGTGACCAACAGGTAAGGTCTAGAAGGAGGGGAAGTAGGAGAAAACCTTTTCACATGAAGGAAAACACTGATGAAAAGTCACAGTCATATTTGACAAGTGACTCAAACCTTTAAAATCTTCACCGTATTTGACAAAATGACTATTTGAAAGCCTTACCATATTTGACAAAGCGTTCCTATCTTTGGGGACAATCAGAGTAAAAACAAACTGAGCTTTAAATGCAGGATCGTCCCAACATGGGTAAGCTCTTCTGGCTCCTGTTGCCTTTGACATGGGGAAAAAAAAGAAGAGAAAAAAAAAATATCGGCTTCTGATTTGAGTTATGAGAGATACTATGGAAAACAATATCATGTCATTGCTTCAAAACTTCTAGTCCATTATTGGCATTTTAACTTTTGTATTTCTCAAATCATATAGGCAACATAACATTAACCATTAGTCTGAATGCCATTAATCCTTACATTGCCACTAATTCTGGACCCTAATGCATGCCCTTCGCCACCATTTTTAGAGATGGATCCCCCTCAAAGAGCAAAGGGCTAGAATTAAGTCTACAACTCTCTACAAAGGCATAAATAACCTAATCAAACATACCAGTCAATATGTACCAAATCAACAACCATAACATTTATACTAGACTAAACAAAGGGCAAAGCTTTAGAGTACCACATTCAAATCTAGATTGTCACCTAAATTTCTTCTTCCCCAGCTCATTTAGACTGTGGAATAGGACGCCTGATTCTATCAGATGCTGCAGAGACGTGGACTCTTTCAAATGGTCCCTCTGCCAAATTACCCTCAAGTTAAGCTACCAGACATCACAAGCTTGAACTCACTTTTTTTTTTTTTTTTTTTGTCCATGCCCTTCGACACTTATACTCAGTTTTACTGAGTCAGTCAGATTATTCTAGGAAGAAGAAGAAGTGATTGTGGTCAGGAAAATAATTATGTCTCCTGAATCACACAAGATAACTTTACAAATTTTCAGGAAACACTTATTTAGGATTGATAGACACTGTGATGCATCTGGATATACAAATGAGGTCAAAAGTTCCAGACCAAAATCATTTGTTTCATTGCCATGGCCCATCTCCCTCGCTTTAGATCTAGATATGTATGTCTACATCTAAACCTTTTAGCTCAAGGCTATCATTGTCAATGTCTGAGCCTCAATGATCTGGATCAGCTTGATTACAATTTTTAACCATGGTCTGTCACTATCTAAACCCCCATCTTCCAAAAAATCTGATTTGCAATGACTGATAGTATTGTGATCTGAATCCATGGCGTAACCAATCTCAGCAGTTCAAAAAATGGCCCAGAAAACTGTTGAATATCTGACCCCAAAATTCAGGCAAAAACGAAATTACATATGATGGAAAGGAAATCAATCATGAAAATTGTTGGCTTCGTACAGTAGAACATGAAAGTAGTGAGCTCAAAAATAGGAAGTAATTTCTAAATCCGTGTTTTTCTCTTTATTTGAGTCAATAAAATTAGCATGAAAGTCGTGAATATGAATAAAACGTCAACTCGTCTCCCACAGCATAGGACTACAGAGGGTAAAAATGTCAGAGAAATTGTCTAAATTTGCTTCTTTTCTTTTCTCTTCTTTTTCATTGAAACAAAAGATTATACCTGGGCGTCTCAAAGGGCCTCCCCTAGCCGCGTCACTTGGTGAGAAAGGGGAGTGGAATCGGTAGGGATGGGGGCGGGAAGGCCATTGGAGTCGGGATGTTGTGTATGTAGTGTATGCTGCATGTCCTCGACTCACACACAAGGAAAGTGATACCTGTAAGCCTACTGTGTATCGATGTCGGAAGATCTAGATTTTGCCTATTATAGCCCAGCCATTCCTGTAACCTGACACTTAGTCTAACTGTATCATTCAGAATCGTTCTGAGATGAATTTTATGTCATCTCAGCATCGCACTTGCACACATCAAACATGAACACGCATCATGTGTACAAACACACACGATCTCACAGATTTAGTAGCTAAACTTTTCTTACCTCTTTTCCTTCCTTTTGACTAATTTTCTTCGTTCAGTGCACATCGTCGATATTCTAGCCTAGCTTATTCATAGTTTTTATTTTGCAGTTCAAACTTGTTCTTCAAGCTAGTGAGGACTATACCTTTTTTATGACAATTTTAGGTTGCTCGGGAATAGCGGGAACTCGGAAATAGCGAGTAAGAACGGCTGGTCCTGTCGAACTCGTTATTTCCGAGTTCTACTGTACAGGTTTATTAGTGGATGGGCAATTATTATAAGCCTACTGTTCTTATTCCACTTTCTTTGTTCTCAGTTCCTTCTATTTTTAACCATCCATTTAAAGAGAGCCAGTCAAATTGGAAGTATTGAGATTTTGTGGTCAATCCGGCGAACTTGCTACTTTAGAGTTTCACAGTATCACTTTCAATAAATGCCCTCATGCAGACAAAAATTAAAGACACTGGGTGTTTCAAAATTGTAATGGGTTCAGTTTCTTTAAAGACTTAAAAAGAGCAGTCAAAATCAGCTCCGCTGTTATGTCTGGAAGTATGTGTTATCTTGAGATTCTAAAGTTTTAAAACAGAAATTCCAAGTTATTTCCCCTTTCTTAAATTTTGTAACTTACCAATGTCAAATTCCACAATATATTTTCCAAAGGCTTCTTATCATTGACCGATGCTGCAAGCCCTGAAATATCTGCCAATATCAACTGACAAAGCCTGCAACTGCCATTGAAACTTGCCTAGTTAGGATCAACATTTTAGGTGAATTTCTTAAAAGGCAATAATAAACACAATCCATTATTTCACAGATACAGATCTTGCCTTTGCATAGTCGGCATAGATTTGGAGGTTTAATAGAAGCTTTTTAACACGGATTCAGAGACGGACCTAGGTATCTTAAATCAATTACTTGTAAGAATGATTTATTGTGAAGAAGCATATGAAATTTACTTTTTACCTTTTGCTGGGGGGGGGCG
>JAOWAZ010521228.1:0-10608 GCA_028565935.1 Goniobranchus fidelis
TTTTTTTTATTTTTATTCTTACCCCTCAAACAAAGGACAAGCTAGTTCTAACTATATCAATGACCTTCAAAGCACAGTTGGTAATACCACGGCAAAAATGTCTGCTTTTGTACTCAGCTTGACTCAGCCCATCCCTCGGTTTTCTGCTATCTCATAATTTGACCATCGTTCAAGCGCCGATCTTTGTTGTCAACAAAAGGTGGGCTGTTTAGACAGAGTAGCTTCCCTTGCCATGGAAGTTGACATTCGAGTTCATGGACAACGGCAGGTGGTCTTAAAAAGGCGCCATAGTTCAATTCAGAAAACTTATTATGACTCGTCGATTTTCCCTCTTTATCGAATTATGAACATATTATGAAGGATATATATCGTTTTTTTAAATTGACAAGATGTCTGATGAAACAATGTATGTGTATATAAGAGAGTAAGAAAGAATTATTTGGCGTGAATGATATCGAATGTTGTAAACATCGATATAAGATCCAGGCCTTTGATATGCATGAGATGGACAGGTATGCTAACACAATGGAACGGGTCGTGCGTGGCTTTCCCCGACAATCAAGGGAAAGTGTGTTCGGCGTCTTTCTCTTCCAACCGGTATATCACTGGGTAGTGTTGTTGGAAATCGTCAATAGACCCCATGATTGTTTTATTAGGCCTATTTGTTTATGTAATATGCATTTTTGTACTAGTAGCCTACATATCCCTATCGTAGTTGGGGTTTCCCCTCTCACTTATGCAAAACCATGCATTAACACTTTCAAATTCACGCCTCAGGTACTTTTATTTTTCGCAACCCATACAATGAACAGCTCCTACTGCTACTCCTTCACTGGCATATTTCCTATCCCGTTTTCATGATCAAGATATTGTGAATTGTAGTGAATAGGTTACTTAAATTTAAAAACAAAAGATGAAATTAGTATTGTTTTGCTGTGGGTTTTTTTCTTTCGTCTTTTTCTTCAAATAATACGACTGACTCAGTAATACTGAGTATAACTGTCGAAGCGTATGGGGGAAAACATGAGTTCAAGCCTATGATGTCTAGCAGAGGGATCGTTTGAAAGGGTCGACTTCTCTGCAGCATCTGATAGAATCAGGCATCCTATTCCACAGTCGAACTGAGCTGGGGAAGAAGGAATTTAGTTGGCAATGTTCTATTTGCCCTTGTTTTGTCTAGTAAATAAATGTTGTGTTTGTTGATTTGGTACATATAATATTGGTATGTCTATTAGGTTATTTATGCTTTTGTTACCATCACAGAGTTGAGCTTCTCAGTTACCTTGCACAATGTTGTGTATCATACTTGAGAGTGTGTGTAGATGTAGAGTGTGCGCATCGTTGCGTAGTCAAGGACCTACTGGGTACGCATAAGCCTGAAATGAGACTCGACAACTGCCTGTGTATCGATTAGTCCATCTAGATCAAGGTGTGTTCTGTCGTCACCTGAGTCGCTGTATTTGATGAGAGGAAGGAAGTCGCTCGTTGAGTTTGCAAGCGTGCCTGCGCTCCCCTTTCCTTCGGTCAAACCAAAACAGGCCAGTGACGGTTCTTCTTATGGTAGCAGCAGTGGAGCACGTCGTGTGTGTTGAGGCGACACAGTTCTGGCTCGTCGTCTGTGACTACCTGTGTTGTAATCATAAGTTGTGTTTTCCTTTATAAAAACCAAGAGAGTTTTCAACCATAACCAGGATTTTATTGTCGTGTCTTTCACCGTTTACGTTTGAAGAATATCCCCAACAAAACATACTCTCGTTCATCAGCTTGGGATATTTATAAGAAAAAAAAAATTCAATCAGAATCAGAGGATTCTTATAGGTAGATCTAGATCTAGATCTAGATCTAGATCTATATCTAAAATCAGGTGAAAGGATTTAACTGAGATTGGCCTGCAAATTCTACAGGTAAGTCTTGTTTATAATTTGGAGTAGGCCTGTATCATAAACATCGAATAGCAACATTCAGTCAACGTCAAAAAATGCCTGTACATCAAAGATTCTGGATAAAGTGCCGTGTCCGTGACCAGAACGGCGCCTCTAAAAGTCAAGTTATTGTGAATAATGAATCAAAGGATGTGGTGGTTGTAGATATGCCTACGGAACGAGACATCTAGAACAAAATTATTAATTAACAGAAAAGAAGGTCGGTCTCATCCGATTTTAAAGTTTGAATGGAAGCAATGAAGCTAAACATCAATGATGATGAAGAGGAGTTTTACGATAAATTGACCAGCCGTCCTCCAAAGTTACAAGGTTGTGTGAATAGCTGGGGGTGGACTGGAAAATGCTTCCAATATCACCTTTGGCAAAATAGTCGACATAAGAACATAAAATTCGAGGTTCTATACATATGTCGGCTCTTCCCTTCTGGCTTTCCCCAATATGGCCATGACATATTGAATCTCAATATAGTATAGACATTATAGACACCATTTTATAATTAGAATTTAAAACTTGTGTTCAAAAGATAAACAAATATTTCTATTACATAATGAAGTTGATTATCTGTTTAAAATATTGTTCTCTCTCAAATATGGATAATAAATAAAGAGAACTTAAGGTAATTTTTAACATTAAAGTACACAAGAAGATAACTTAAATACAATTGAAGAAAAAATTTACACTACATACAATTTCACAATGTGAGATTTATGATCCATTTCACCAAGGCTTTGGAGATTATAAAAATAATTATAAGTATTTATTTCACTTATAATATCTTCATACTTTCCTGTAGATAATGAATGATTTGTTGGAGTGTCCATCTTTTGAAAATGTCATGTTTTGTGTTTTAGTTTTGTTTGTTTGTTGTTGTTTGTTTTTAGATATGCATGTATATCAGTACTGAAGGCTGGGTTTTTGGGGTTTTTTATTTTTGGTTTTGATATTACATCATAATGCATAAATATCTGAAATATTCAGTCGCTAGGATCTCTTATAAATCACTAGGATCTCTATAACTCCTCAAATATTGAACTTATGATATTCAGAATTCAATTTCAGCATGCAGGCTACCCACATTTTTTAATAAAGTATAATTAACTTTCTTCAAAATCTGAATACCACATAGGAATCTAACACTAAGTGGTCTCTCCTTCTCAGTTTTTGATCTATGTTTAAGAAGTCTTTTAATATTAATTGATAAGTTTCCTTAAAGAACAGAAAACAATGAAAAACCCTATTAAAACTCTCTTCGAACTATTACTAACCAGGAGAAAACTTTAACAGGGTACAAATTTTCATAGAGGTTTAATCTCGAGTCTTTAATTGTGTTGATTATTTTCCATCGGAATTGGGTAAATGTTCAAACCTTTTTTTTTCGCCATTCCAGGGAAGTAGTTTTCTTTAAAAGTGCACTTTCTCTCCAAATTATATAATTATAAATTGATGGATGTGTGTATAGTTATATATGTATGTATCTTTAGTTTTGGTTTTCTCAACAAAAGTATTGTCGAAAATGATATAAAATACCAATATCTGGTTTCACTTTTCTTTTAAACTGGACTCTTAGTTTGTTCTTCGAAACTGTTATATCACATAATTTTGAACATTTGTGTTTGCACAACCTTCTAATTTGTTTTTAAATGCAAAAAGGCAGATTTAAAGTGAAACATCATATTATTCTTGTAAACAATACCTATCATTGTATATGGTGAGTTTGATTGAGATGGTAAATAAAGAGGAAAAGGAGACTTATTTATGAAAAGAAATGAAAACAATACAGACAAAAACAAACTTTTAAAAATTATTTAAAAAACAAACAAAACTAAACAGACATAGAACATAGATACAAACAAAAAAACAAACAAAAACTAAAAAAAAAAAACAAAAAACAAAAAACAGACAAGAACAAAGTAAAAAAAACAAAGCAAAAGGACAAAAACATGAAAAAAAAGCACAATACATTAACCATCAAGAATTTTCTGTTGCCTTTTGTGCACAAAATTGTACAGGCCATTCGGGTGGTGAATGGTCCCGATATTATGCTGACATCAAACAGTGTACATAAATGGGTGAAGGCCATTGAAAATGGTTACTTCCCTTTCCAAAAAAAAAAATCTCATTCTCCACTTTTTGGAGACGCATAGGGGCGTGGCACAAGACAAGAGGCAAGCTGAATCCTCAATCCTCCTAAGATATACATTGGGAGGTATGGCAATTATATGTAAAGACCAGCAAACCCTCGCGTGAAGAACAAACAGAAGATACACAGGCAGGACATTAAACAGAGGAGAAATTTAAAATCATTGCTGAATCACAAAACAAGCAAACAATTTTTTTAAAAATTAACAAAGAGAGAAAGCTACCGATGCGTGCATTGGTAAAACCCTGTCATCTCATTCAGGCAAACGCAGTGCAAGTCACAGTCGGGATCCCATGATTCTCCCTTTTTGTAAAGCTTGCCGTCGTAGATGCAACGATCTGAACATGAAAATGAACAAAAGTGGAAAGTGAGATTTGATTTAGAAATGGGAGCAAATTTAAATAGTTAAAAAACAGGTAAAGATATAAAGGTAATAATTTTGTTCCACAATAAGATAAGAAATTGAAGCAGATTTGATATTTAAAAGGAACGCTTAATAACAATTTTATTGTTTTACTTTAAAAAGAAAACCAAGACCAAAACCAAAACAACAATCACAACAAACTCATGAAATAATTTATTTGGTAACAATTTCAGCTTGGGTATTATTTAAATGGTAAGAACAGCCCTTGAAAAATTGTTATACGTACAAAAAAAAATGAAAAAAAGTATTTGTACCTGCCTCTTGATTTTATGTTTGCTATATAATATATAATTTACGAAGGACAACGTAAATCTCTTTTTGAGGAGAAAGATCAGCAGAACTCAAATATCAGATTCAAGCCTGAATAATCTGGATGTAAACCTTGGGCTTTTGAATTTGTGTTCAACTCCCATGTTCCAATGATCGCAGCAAGAAAATGGTATAAAATCATTGCACTTTTTATACTTACCTTTGATTCCATCAATCACACCTGAGGAACCCGTTGGTAGGGGATATCCTCCCCCAGGTAAACTGTTCCCCCCAGTACTCCCTCCTTGTGATGGGTCCAAAATTATTTGCGGTGACAGAGGTCCAGGACCAGGAGTAGGGGTAGGTTTCCTTGCAGCGGGTCCAGGTACAATCAACGGTTTGGGTCCAAGCTCTGGAACTGGGTTATAAGGACCAGCACCAGGAATATCGCACTGCAAACTGTCACAACACTGACCTGGAGCTTTGGTTCGGGAGCAGTTTGCCCTATTCATGGCATAACTTGGGCATCTGGGAAGAAGGGAGTAAAATAAAAGTTTTAAAGGCTAAAAAACAGCTTAATGATAAAAACAAAAAACCCACACAAGAAAACAACAACAAAACAAAAACAACAACAACAAAACAAAAAACGAAAACCGTTACATCACAGACAATCAGGTATATCTGGTTTTTTAAAGCTTGAAAACATTTCTAGCCTTTTGGTATTTTGATTTGACCAAAATACTAAACCTTCGGTCAGAGAAAAAAAAACAAGGCAGAAAACAGAAAATTATTGTTGTCTTCTGCAGGTGTTCATTATAGAAATGGTGGCTCGAACGGTTCGACTGTACTTCATTGGAAAAGAAAGATGATAAAAAAGAGATCTAGTAACATTTAACTTTTTGTAAATTTTGTAAAGATTGACTTACAAACCTTGTCAGACAGGAATAAAGCCCATCTTCTCCCACACATTCACAACTGAGGTCACAGCCGTCATACCACTGTTCTCCAGGTAAGTACATGGAGCCCTTGTACTCACACATACCTGTTAGGTTATCACGACAGTAGTATTAAATCCATATTCAAATATCAAATAATTGATGGATGGCATGAGAAAGTACGTTTCTTCCATTACCTCTCTGGACTCTAGCCTCAGGAATCATGAAAAACTACCAGTATAATTCCGATGGAGAACAGTAACGGGATAAACATGTTTCAAGTACAATACGAATATGAGTTTTAAAAAAGGATTAGATTAGTCTTCTTCTTATTCTCTTAATTTATCCTGTTATGGTAGCCATAGCTGATCTTTTAACGCATCTTTCTTTATCCCCTCTTTTTTCCTTCTTTTAGGTGACCTTTCTCTTTAACGTAGTCGTGGACTTTTCAAGATTCTTTTGCAATTGTTCCTTTCATCTCTCTTCAGAACGTGACCAAACCATCTCATTCTGTAGTCTCTCACCATCTCCCCGAACCTGCTCACCACAGTCTTCTCCTCTCATTTGCATACTTCTGGCCTTGTTCAACCTCTTCACTCCAATTGCCGAAAGCAGCCTCTTCATTTTGGGCCATCTCAAGCTCTTGTTAAAGTATGTTCTCCTATAGAGATAGGCTTCTAATGATTAGAAGGTTAACTAGAACACTGCTCTTTTTAGAGAAAGTAAAATGCTGAGACAAAACAGTACACTTTAACATCTAAATTGTTATTTATTTCATAAAATGCTACACTCAAATTATGGCTGCACTGAAGAACTTTTGTTTTTTAATTCTACATCTCTACATATTCATAACTACGGCTACACCTCTAATCTCTACCTTTCACAAATTAAAAAAAAATATTTAAAAAAAAAAAAAACAGATTCAGATGAATACTAGCATTGCCTTACGTTTGCCGTCAGGGCCAGGTTTTGAAGTAGGGCCACTTGAACTACCAAAAGTCTGAGTGGTGCCAAAAGGCACAAGGAGTGTCACGTTTTGTCCGTTGACAGTACAACTTGGCCGTTTGCAACAGGAAGAGGCGGGATCTGGCACTAAGCTACAGTAGGAAGGTAGCTGGGAATACATTGGACACCTGACATGGAGAGAAATTGTGGGTTTATATTATCACCTTGATAACAATGAGCCTGAAGAACATTTAGTGATATGAAAAGAAAATATTTAGCAGTTTAAGTTGATACAATTTGAGAACAACTGTAGCTACAGCTGCCATAGAGAAGGGAAGTCATGAAAAATGCTTCTCATTAATGTGTTTATCTGAAGGTTAAAGATCAGATCATAACATGAAAATATGAGATCCATTTTAAAATATCCGTTTTTCTATCTTTAGAATGCAACTTGTAAAAATTACTTAGTGTTACTTTTTTCTGTTTGATTCAAAATTTCTACAAAACATGTCTTTTTAAAGATCATCTTGCACTCCATTCATAGTAATGAAAAACAAAGAAAAGAAACAGCAATATCAACAGCAACAACAAAGGAAACAAACAAAGTGTAAAACTGGGGAGCCTCATGAATAGAACTTAAATCCTTTCATGGAAAATGTACGCAATAATCATTGCGTTGTCTCAACATCAGGATCGTATAAAAGTACAAAGATAATTAAAAAACTAAAAGATCCTATGGTTCATGGCGCTGACTTACACATTGTGACATGTGTAAATGTTGTCGGCAGGGTCATCACACAAACACTCAAATTCACATCTGTCTGTTTGTTGCCAGGTTTCTCCAAATTTATAAAACTTACCATCATATTCACACATATCTGTTGGGAAAAAACAAGTAAATTATAGCCATAGACATGACATTATGAGGGATTGTAAAAAAAATCTTGCTTTCAATTACAAAATGTACAACTTTATTCTTATTGTAAGCAAAATCTACGACTAAAATTTAACTGTCAATCACAATCTCCAATTATGTTAAATTGTCAACCATAATTTCAAACTATGATCTGAGAGTCAAACACAATCTCCAACTATGATTAAATTGATCTGAGTGTCAATTGCAACCCCACCTATGACTTAACTGTCAATTATAATCTCCGTCTGAGATCTAGCTGTCAATCACAATCTCCAACTATTTACTATGATGTAATTATCAATCACAATCTCCAACAAAGATCTACCTGTCAATCACAATCTAAAATCGTTTACTATGATGTAAATGTCAATCACAATCTCCAACTAAGATCTAGCTGTTAATCACAATCTGCAGGTGTTTACTATGATCTGACAATCACAATCTCCAACTATGATCTAACTGTCTAACAAAATCTCCTAATATGATCTGACTGTCAATCACACTCCCCAACAATGGTTTGAATGCCAACCACATTCTTCAACTATGACCTAAGTGTCAATTACAGTGTTCAACTATGATGTAAGTATCTATCACATTTTCCAACTATGATCTAACTGTCAATCACATTTTCGAGCAAAGATCTAATCACCTAAAGGCAATGAGCTTATTACAAAAGAAATGGTAAGAAAATATCTACCGCAGAGTTCTCCTTTCGGCTATTGTTATATTTGTAAATTTTTTACTTTTGATTTGAATCTTGTCCTTTTCGTTGATAGATTTTTCTGCTTTGTGTGGTTTTTTTTTATTTGGCATGGGGCAGGCATTTGATTTTTGTTTATTTTCGAGACTGTGACCGAAGTAACATGTATTTCCTAAAACTGCAGATGCAATTCCGAGAAGTTTTTTTTTTTTTTAATAAATACAAAGCTTTAAAGATAATTTGAAAAAGTTTCTAAAAGGCCAAAATTATTTAATTCTCAACTTTAACCAAATTCTCGTTCTTATATTTTCTCATTAAGCCATTAGAAGATAACATCTATTAAGTCTAGAAACAGAAAGAACATTGTAAGTTAGTAAACCTGCTGGTTTGGGTGGCGATTGTGTAGAAGCAGTAGTTCCTGTAGGTGGCTTAGAAGTCATAACCTGGGGCGTGCTTGGTGCACCAGTTGATTGGGGAGTACTAGTTGGTGGAGTTGGGGGTGTTGAAGGGGTTTCTGGGATGCAGCTGATGTTGGGAGAGCAAAACAATACAACACATGAAATAAGAAAGAAAATGAACGACTTGATGAAAAATTCTCTCAGAAAAAATATTTACAAAGTGTAGGGAATTAGGAGGAGAATGCTCTTACTATTTCTTCTCTTTATGCTTATTATGATAATTTGCAACACGATGCTCGATTCTGCAATGGTTCCCATGACGTAAATGACTTTAAGATCAGATGGTGAAAAAAATCAATGACGATCTTGATAAGAGCTAAATTCGATGAATTACTGGAACTAGTTTAAATAATTTTTGATGATATCACAACACTCACACTGGAATCTGACAGCAACTGTCATGGGGATCTGTTTCAAGGGAGCATGCCGATGGAATGCTTAAATAGGAAGGACACCTGGAAAACAATTAAAATAAGACACCTGAATTTAAATTATAAGCTAGATTTGTTTCTACCTTCTGTTCAAGCTATCGCAGAGGCCGAAGGGTTAAACATTCAATGACTTAGCAAAGGTTTCGTGGTTTCAACACAGATGATGTCAATTCCTACCGAACATCTTTTTGGAGAAAACGTTTTACGCGATTTTCCTCACTCCGCTGCTGGTGTAAAATGAATATCGGATTACCATAATTGTCGGAGAGTCAATTTGCTCATGACATTGAGTACATTGCTCATGGGATGATGGATATTGCTAATTCTTCTTCAAGCCACAGAAATTGAAGATAAGAATCACACTATTGAGGCTCCATGCCTCTAAAGCACATAAATTACACTGTGGTTCATTATTGGCTTTGAATATTCAGTGAAATAAAGGCCCAAGCCCCTTTAAGTTTAAGCGGATGTATGCGCTCATCCAAAGTGATTTCCAATCAAATTAATGGTTTAGAGAAAAACAGACCAGTAAAATGTTCATTACTTATAGACTGTAAAAGAATACATGCAAGTACATTTGGCACAAACTCAGAAAAGACAAAAGGCTGGAGAACAAAGAGCCTGACCCCTGATAGAGATGACCAACACCGTGGTTATAGGATATGGTCGGAGAGATGAAGAAATGGACAGAACTTGTATGATATGGAAAAATCTGCTGGAGATAGCACAGGGAGTTTGTGGAAATCCATTACTCCGTCGGGAGCCTAGAAAGGCACAGAAGTAGTTTGGCATAAAGGTAATGAGTGATATCTATTACCATTTGGACAATGCGCAGTTGTTTTTGTTGTTGTTGTTGTTTTGCTGTTGTTGTTGTTGCTTTGCTGTTGTTGTTGTTGTTTATCTTTAGAATCATGCAATTACTGATATTCATTCTGACTTTCAAGATAGATTCTATAACCTATAACCGTCTATAACTCCAATATAATCTGATGGTGCTTTACAATTTGCTATAAGGTTCGTGATTAACCTCACCTCTCTTCACATCTGTAGCGCCCTCGTAAAGCATCAATGCATGTACATCGATACAGACATCCATCTTCAAAGGACTGTCCTTGGTTGTAGTATTTTCCATTGTACAGGCAAGCATCTAAAGACACAATTGGATAATGCAGTGTATGAACAAAAGATAAAATCCAAACATTTGGAAACTTCTTTAAGATCAAATAGCTAAATTACTGAAAAATCATAACCTCTCTCTTTCTCTCCTCTCTTTCACTCTCTCTCTCTCTCTCTCTCTCTCTCTCTCTCTCTCTTTTTCTCTCTCTCTCCTTTTCTCTTTCTAGTTCTGTTTCTTGCTTCTTCTTTTCTGTCGTTTTAAACTTTTCCCTCCCCGCTCTCTCTCTCTCTCTCTCTCTCTCTCTCTCTCTCTCTCTCAACTCTCTCTCTCTCACACTCTATCTCTCTATA
>JAOWAZ010521339.1:0-10606 GCA_028565935.1 Goniobranchus fidelis
AAGTAATCCTAGTATGATTGGAAACTGTTGTGGGAGTTTAAGAAAAGCTGAATTTGACTCTTGTTTTAGCCTTCCTCACATATCCATGCCCTGCTTTCTATACCAACTAGCAAATTAATAAGATCTAAGGGGGCTTTCTCAGTTGGAGGGCCAAATCTATGGCGCAACCTACTCGCTGATATCAAAGAAGCAGAAACCTTCACCGCTTTTTGAAAACAGTTGAAGACTGACGTAATGTAATGTAATGTGAATGGTTATTTATACAGCGCCAGTATCCACCTTTGATGCTCAGGGGTGCTTTACAATATTCAGGCACATTCAACAGTGCATAACATAGAAAGTTCATTCATCAACTGACCTTTTCAAAAAAGCCTTAGATGTTTAGGACCCTATTTATAGCTGTTGCAACAACACCCCGTGGATTTCTTCTTTTGTTTGTCTATTTTGTTGATCATCTTTTCAAGCGCCATAGGGCACACTCTGTGGAGTAAGGGAGATATATAAATATATTTTTCTATATTACTGTAGTGCTGTATTTTTAAAAAATATTGTTTGTCCTTCAGTGGTTTGGATGAAAAGATCTTGTATGAGTGCATCAAGTTCATGGAGACCTGCTTGGAAAAACCAGTCGCCCGCAAAGCCTTCAAAGCTGTTTACACAGAAAATGCAGGTAAAGACATGTTTTCTTTCTTCTTTGAATAATGACTTTTTCTTTACTGGATCCATCAATTGGAAAAGGCCTTCAATACAATATTAACCCCTTGACTGTCAGGGGTAGCCTATATCACTATGCTAATATCCCTGTGCCAGGGATTTCATTTAGCCCAGCACCTCTTTTACTAGAAGTAGATCTAAATCGTATCATGAAACTGTTGAATGTTGGCTTTAACTTCAAGATCCAGAGCTAGATGTAGCTTTAGATTTGGCTAATAATGGTAGTCGCCTCCTGCTATAACACCTTGGTCCTGGTATAGATCTACATGCCAAGCTGGGATACCTTAGGAGTTGCCGCTGATATTTAGATCTATAGCTTCAGAAATCATTCTCTGTTGCATTGACAAAAAGGCTGGACAAAGGTCTGGATGCGGTAGAGATGAGAATATACAGATGGTCAGTTGAGTGGACTAGAAAAGATAAAAGTGCCAAACGATGAGATCTGCACAATAATAAAAGTGGAAAGCATGTCAACAAAAACAAGCGAAAATAGAGTGATGAGGAATGTTTGGGTGGGAATGTGTGTTGAATATGGACATTGATGGTAAGAGAGGGAGAAGAAGCCCCAAAAAGAAGATGGCGTGACAAGAGTTATGAACCACATGAGAGTATGGGGCCTGGAGGAGGATGAAGCAATAGACCGGTGTGAGTATGGAGTCATGGCATTGTTCATAACCTTGCAGACAGTGGGACAAGCTGAAAGAAGACGACTTTTTTTTCTGTTTGGTAATATAGTTGGTGGGCATTTTTTTGTTTTTTTTTCATTTTGATTTTGATAAGCATTCATTCCTTGTCCTTTATGATTTTCCTTACAGACATGACATCCCTGTTGTTAACAGTTGCAAGAAGTAATTTGAGTGACACCTACACAAGCCACGTCCTTCGCCTTTTCAATAAACTTTTTCAGCAAGGTATATATTTATTGTGGTCAAGTTTGTTTGTTTTTTTATTGCATAACTGGTCCTTTATGGAAAGCTGTTGCTGGTAATTTATAGACATAATTGCTGTTGAACTTTCGAGACAAATCCAGCTCCAAGTAGCTTTCTGGATGAGAAAGTCTCACCTCTCTTTCCTTGTCTAAAACTCCTCTTTTTTTTTTCCCCAGTTGAGCGTGAACCAGTGGATGAAAACCTGAGTGCCCTGTGCCAAGGTTTGACTGAACTGGCATCTGTGGAGAAAGGAGAGATTCAGAAATTGCTGATCAAGATTATCAGAGGCTCAGAGGTGCATGCATTGTGTTGTTGAGTCTTTTTACTTAGATGTTTTACTTGCTTGCCCCTTTCTCTGACTCGGGGTAAAGTGCTTACCTTTTGGGTTTTGTTTTTTTTTTAAATTTTTTATCTTAAGTGTAACCCTTTTTAATAATATGCAATCTGTTTTAGTGCTTTTCACCATTTTTCTAACAAAGCACTTTGCAATACTTTATCCTTTAGCGGATATGTCCCCTGGGCGTATACACTTAAAGTGTAGTATATTAGGCGCCTCAATATCAGCCTATTGCTAAGTTTTCATGTAACACCTGAGTCGTGTCAAACGATGAGTAAATTTTCTCGCTTGAGGAAAAAACATTAGTTGTTGCTGATGGGAACCGAACTCAGGATCTCCTTATTCTGAAACTGATTCCTGTATCATTGAGCCAACTGTTCCCTAAGATATGGCACTTACAAATTGGTCAATATTTCTAAGTGCTTGGAAAAGGAATGTATATTTCACTCTTATTCATACACATTGTACATTAACCTTACAGATATTTGAGTAACAGGTAGATGTCATGCATCTGAAATAAACCTCCTCAGTTCTCATATAAATTGTACAAATCAGACAACATTTAGAAAAACACATAATATTGGTCATGACATCATTTAAATCAAAGTCAGTAATAAACCTGTTTGCAAATTCATATGCACACAGACTCTCAAGAGAGAGTTGTTGCTTTGTCAATTCATCAGTTGAAATATTAAAAAGCAATTTTGTTTTCACAAATTTATCAAGACTATCAGCACTTCTAAGCTCAACTGTCAAGTCATTCCACCCAAAAGGACCAGAAAAATTAAACAGACATGTTTTGGATGATAAAAGTAATAGTAATAGTAATGATAATAATAATATGGACATTTCTAATAAGCTCTTATATCATTAGCGGCAACACGCTCTAGGCACGGTAATGATTTAAAACAGTGCAAAGACATTTAAAACACAGAGAGCATAACTTGTATCATCTGCATTCACTAAATCACAATTTCTACACTAAAGATGACAGCAGTGAGAAAAATATGTCTATGTTTAAAATTCAGTTTATTAAACGCTCAAATGTTTCTTCAAAATGTCAAGAGAGGGGGATTCTCCTATAGCCAATGGCAGGTCATTCCAAGCAACTGCTGCGAAATGGGAAAACGATTTTGAACCATCAAGCCTTTTGATCCAAGGGACATTCAATTTAGTTTTTTCTGTCAAACTTCTAAAGTTGTGAGCTGGTTTGTACAATTCCAGAAGTTGGGATAATTTAAAGAGGTATGGAGATGATGATCTTTAAAAAACAAGTAAGCCCTTAATGATGGACTGTGTTTGTAGTACAAAGCCATCAAACAAAATTACCACTTATCTGATCACATACAAGTATATCATTCAATTTTTATTACACCTTAAAAGCTCATGATGAAAAGAAGAAAACAGGTGAATGCAGTCTCCTACACCCGTAAATTGTTGTGAATATAATTTTTTGTTTTCTGTACTTCAATTTAGAATGTCAGTGATGAAGCCATTGTCAGAACCAACAATTCCCTGCTGCAGTCTCTGGTCAAACACATTGTGAAAGAGAAGAGGTAAATTTAAAAAATATTTTTTGGCTCAAAATTCTGTGTTTGCACATTAGGTGTGTATTTTTTTTTTTAATACGACAAAAGAAGAAGAAAAAAATGTTGCCTTTGTGATCATTGCTCCCTTCTCTGTTTTCTATGGCACTCACACACACACACACACACACACACCTAAGTTCTAGAGTTGCATGATGTATTTTTCCTTAAAATTTTTGATTGTTTGTGCTCATTGTTCATTCTTTGTGCTCTTTTAATTGTTCTCGGCAGTTGTCTCTGTGCCTCTCCGGAAGCACATCACCCAAATGGTGTTCTGACTGAGATTAATGTTATGTTGCATTCTTTATCTATTCAGAAGTTGACCTTGAATTTGTTTGACTTTTATTCCTATTCTGTTTATGTGATGAAAGTGAGGAACAAAACACTGTGAAGAGTTGTGATGGGAATTTAAAATTAAAGTCATGGCTTTAGGACCAGAGTGATCTCTGAGCAAGGCCGAACCCCCAGGACAGTATTAATCAATTTCATGTCTGATCTCACACATCATGAGAATGCCACCTCACCTGAAGAAGTCACTCCCTTCATATGCTTTATATGTCAATGGCTTTTTTTTCCTATTTTGTTTATGGGTAGAGAAACAAATTATGTCCTTCATGTATATAACTACTGTAATCTTTTTTATCTGCCCACAGTCCTATTGGAGAACAAGGTGTGTGTTTGATTCTCCAGGCCCTCATCCCACTCGGTGCTGTATTGTTGACCTCCTCCACTCCATCTGACCTCCGCTCCTTCCCAGACCTGATGACTGTCTTGCCGATGCTGGCTGGCATGGGCTCTGGAAACGGCCACGTCTACCTCTTTGAGGCTGCCGTTCAGTGGCTGCAGACGTGGTAAGCAATTTGCACAAGCTAGACCTGAATTGCTCTTATCATCAAGTGTTAAATTAAAAGTATTGTTTTCCCTTTTTTTTTTTTTAATATTTAAAATTAGAACAACAGTTTTTCACCTTCTTCTATGTTGTTTACAATATAATTGAAGAATCACCTATTTCATGCTCAACATTTTTTGCATCAAAAGCTTGAGGAACATTGAAATGCTCTAATCTTACAGAACTCAGAAGACAATGTGAACAGGCATACGGCCATTTTGTCATGATGTTATTCACAGTCTTCAACTCCTTTAATGACCAATAGTGCTCCCCCTGTTATTGAAATGATTTCACTGTATGATGATGATGGTGAATGGCTTTGCAGAACGTTTGCCCTAGCCTTTGTTGGCATCCTTGTCACCAATCTAAATCTGCTTCATTAACAATGTGTCTCTGTCTTTTGCAAGTTACTGCAAATTGCTTCAAGGTGTTGATATCTTTCAGTGTTTTGAGCTGTGATAGTAAATCTCTTTTGTTTTGGCGATTTTTCAGTTGGTTTCTAGATATGTTAGGTGGCAACTCGAGTGCGGAGCAGGCCGTCATGTTTGGGGTTATGTTGTTAAGCCTCTTTGAATTTACAAAAATTCTCCTTGAAACCTCCTCGCATTTTAAGGAAGCATAGCTCTAGCATAGCTGCCAACCAATACGATTATTGGCTTATCCAAAAAAAAAAGGCAAAGGAGCAAACAAACAATCAAACAAACAAAAACGAAAAAGGAAAACAAAATCCTTGGCCGAAATATTTGCGGATCACCGCATATCATGAAGTCGCCGAAAATTGTTCTCAGAGTTCTCTTTACATGAGCCCTTCTGTTAAATAAATCAAAAATCATAAAGTACTCAGACCGATGTAGGAACTGCTGCAATGAAGCCACTCTTGATTATGCTCAGCTGCTTTGATTTGAAACATCGAACGATAAATCTAATCTAGAGCACAGACATGCTTTCAGGACTTCTCATTGTTAAGTCCTGTGGGCACTCCCTGCTATGACAGTGAGTTCAGCTCTGAGCTGCTCAAGAGGGCAAAGACAGCTACAAAGGAGGCTGTGAAGCCTAAGTCTCAGTAATCTGCGGCTATCACACCTCCCCATTACCTATGCCTAGACAGTTTTATGACAAAGGTAAGGTACTTTCACCTTTACAAGTACTGATAACTATAAAAGGTCTTTTTGGTTTTCCTTTTATCAAATATTTTTAAAGAGATTGGGTGTTTGCGTAATACCGCGCATCAGAGTGTGTTTTTGGGTTCTGAAAAGTTAGCAGCTATGCTGTAGGAATCCTGGTTGCTGTTTGACTTGGCAGTTGACTGGATCTACTTTGCAACAGTTTCTATAGATCTTTGTTAGTGATTTTTTCATACCAGTTAACACTGATGGTAGTTCGGAGGTGTTTTTTTATGCTTGGTGTCCAAGCTTTCAAGATTTTTTTTCTGTGAGCCCTCATGTCCTGCAATTTTGGAGCAGAATTGGCAAAAAGAGGGTTTCGTTAAGTTTTTCAGCTAATTTAAAACGTGCGAAAACGATTCGTTAAGTGGTATGCCCATCTTGGTCCAAAACCATTCATCAAGGTACAGTTGATTGATGGAGGAAGAAATAGGGAAAGACCCAAGAAATCAAGTTCAAGCAGTGGGCAGCCTGTGATGCACCCAACTTTTTTAAAGAAGGCCCTGGACTAGAGGAGAAATGTCAGCATCTGCCTCCATGAATAAGGATTAGAAGTTGCTATGCAGGCTTTGAAATATTATTAAGGTAGTCAGTGTTTCATCGCAAGGAAGAGAAAGGGAATTTTATGGTAATTATGTATGATTGCAATGCTTTTTTTCTTCACAGTATGTCCACCATGTCATCCAAAGAGGACCTTGATGAGAGCAAAAGTCAGCGAAAGGTAGGCATGTTTCTAAATGATACGTCATAGTATCTTACACTGTTTTGGAAACACTGATGCTGACTTTTCCTGTGAGTTTAAGCCTCTGAGCTCTGGCCTCCCTAGCCCCTACAATCTTCCTCCCCTATTAACTTCGGGGCTTTTCTCCCATTTCACATCCTATCTCTCATAACCAGACACGCACATATATACACAGAGTCCAAACGTAGCATATTCTCATGGTCAAACACATTAAAAATTGATGTACATTGAAAAAGTGGCAACATTCCACCAAGTACTAGATATAGATCTACATTTCTTTGATTTCCTTTCACATAACCCCCACTTGCACCTGAGTTGGTGCCAAGGCCCCTATCACTGTCACTGACACCTGGTTCTAGCTCTGTATCGGATGAATCTAGATCTACTTTCTCCTTTTAACCCTCCCTGAACTCTTTCCAAATCGCTAGCAGGGTAGGAGTTAATGTAATCTACCTCATTCTCGTTCAACAGATAGAGCTTAGTTTCTAGCTGAAGAAGGCCCTGGAAAGGAGATGAAGACCTAATTGTAAACTTTACAAAGAACATGATCAAAATGAACGTAAACTAGCAAATCATGCAGAGTAGGTTGCCATTTTGTTTCAACACTAAAGTCACACTTCATGAGCTAGATCTGTGATTGGTTAGTGGAAACCTGATATTACAGGGATGACGGGACCAAAGCAAAATCCCTGCTACGCCTATCCCTGTCACATTAGATATCAAGGGAAATAAAGACAGATCAACTGAGTTTAGAAGGGGAGAGGGATGACAGGGTTTGGGGTTATGGTAGGGCATGTCAACGCCAGCCACAGAGCTAGGCTAGGAGGTCAAACAGATACTGGTAGCCTAATTCACATAAGAAGCTCTTTAGGATATGCCTGGCCTAGGCTGAATCAACCAATGGCCCATTTTTACTCCATGCTGGGTTGCCTGTGTGCCATGAAATCCCTGCCATAACTGATTTAACTCTCTTGTCTCCCTGTTATAGCCAATAGGATTTAATAGAGACAAAGAGAATGAAAAAATGGGAATTGGAAAAACCCCTGTTATATCCGGATCCTTGCTATAAACAGGCCTGTTATAAATGGTTTTGACTGTATCTACATTTGATTTAAAACCTGTTTCAATGATGCTGGTATCCCCACACCTGATGAACAGTGTCACTGTATATGGTGACAGAAAGAAGTGCATCAGCAAACTGGTGATTTGGGTCCAGTGAGTTAATGTTAATTTCACAACATGGGCTACCAGATTCTACATGAAAATAGACCATTATTCCAAGATTGTCTGTCGTGATATTGTTTTATATGTCAAAGATATTACGGCTTATTAGGATTTTTGGTTGAGAGAGAAATTCTGAACAAAAGCTTTCATATGATTGTTAATAAAAGTGACATGTTGTGCAAAAGATACCAAATTTTTCATTTTGGCTGGTGTTTTGTGTCATGTATTTTGTGTGCTACCTACTAGAACAGAATATGTTCATGTCAACAGCTTTGTGGCTCTTGAAAAACATTACCAAGTTGAGACTAAGCCTATAATTTTTTGTCTATTTTTCAAACCGTAGATAGTTCAATCTATAGTATTTGTTGTATGTTTTAGGCATTATTTGGAATTTTGTGATTGTTTTGTATGATGTGGAATGTCATTGCCCAAACAAGGGGGACAAAAAAAAAATGAAATGATAGAATTAAAAAATAAGAAATGTAACAAATCTTTTTTTTTTTAATTTTATTTGTTTGTTTTTTCCTTCTCAGCCATCTCTCGAAATTCTGACCTGTCTGCTCTCCTACATTGGAGAAATCCTTGGGGCTATGAAGAAAGGGATGGACAGCTTCCGGCCTTTCAGTCCACTTTTGGAGATGGAGCCTATCTCTGCCCATGATGGGGACGGAGAGTGGTACGAAGAACTTGGACAAGATGAGGAAGATTCTGGTGGCGAGGACTCTGTAAGTTACAAGATACTTTGTGATTACTTCTGTCATTGAGATTTTGGGTGGACTTGAATATTAAGACAGTGATATCTTACATCTCACATCCTTCCCCTGCCGTTTACGTCATATAGGGCCTCAACCTTTTTTTTTTAGCCATGATATGTCTCTGTCTTTGTCTTGTGCTGCTGCTATCTTTGTTGCCTCATTTGATTGCATGATTATTTCCTTAGCTTCTTCTAGAGGTGTTCTTCTCAGGGTTTATTTTACGGCTTCTTGTTTTCTTCCTGCTCACTACTCCTAGGTCAGGACCTCCTTTGTGATTTTTGTATCTTCCTGTCTGGATGCCTGGCCCACATGTTTCCATATTTGTGATCGTAAGATTTTTTTTATACCAGTGTGTGCCCAGACATTTCTCTGATTTCTTTGTTGTGTTTTGTAGCCGTAATTTTCCCTAAGCTTACGTTTTCAACAGAGTCCTCTTTTCTTTGATTTTATTTAGTTATTCTCCGACTTTCTACTCAGTATGTTAGTACTGACGGCATGTTGGAAATGAATAGTATTAAATTTGTTTTCAGTGATATAATCTTATTAGTCCATACCTTATAAAGATCTGTGAAGGCCCCTGCTGCTTCTGCTATTTGTGAATTTGCTTCCAGTCTGATGTTGGCTTCTCTTTCTATGCAGTCTGCAAGGTACGTAGTTTGGTAACTTCATCAATTGCTTCTCTTTCTAACTGTACGTTGTTGTTATCTGAGCCATGCGTTTTCAGGATTTTCATCTTTTCATAGCTTGTCTGTAAGTCTGTCTATCCAGCAAGGTTAGCTAATTCATCTATCTGTCCCTGTATTGCTTCACATTCGTTACTATGGAGGGCAATGTCATCAGCAAAATCAAGGTCTTCCAAATGTGTTCCATATGTTTGTGATATTCCTGTCTTTTCCCACGTACATTGCTCAGAACAGAACAGTTGAAATAGCAATACAAACAAAACAAAAAAAGAAAAAAGAAAAAGAAAAGAAAGTGCAATCTAACCATGGCTTGCCTATATCTGTGAAAGCAAGGAAATGGAACTCATAGCTCTAAGAAGAACTGTGAAAAATGTTCACTCGCTAATTTATTCTTTATTTTGACACAATTTTTATTTTTAAGCAAAGGAGCTAAGCTTGCTTCTCTACGTCTCTTTCTTTCTCAGGATGAAGAAGCCTTGAACAACAAGTTATGTACTTTTACAATCACACAGAAAGAGTTTATGAATCAACATTGGTGAGTGTTTTGAAACATGTGCATTCAAGTCAACCAAGCCCCCAAAAGCCTCCCATTTTGTTGTCTTTGACAAAGAAAAATATCTTGTTAAAAAAGATGCCTTTATTTTAGTTGCCCTGTGTGTTTCTGAATTGCATTTGAAAAAGAGATTTATGAATCAACATAGATGAATGTTTGTTTTAACACAAAGTCTTGGATATTGTACAAATTTTCTTTTGTCATTGAAACATAACTAATTTGTTTTCTCATATATTCTTTGCTTAGGTATCACTGTCATACCTGCAAAATGGTCGATGGCGTTGGAGTTTGTTCTATCTGTGCCAAAGTTTGCCATAAGGACCATGATTTGACTTATGCTAAATTTGGCTCCTTTTTCTGTGACTGTGGAGCCAAGCAGGATGGAAGTTGCAAGGTCAGACACAAACATTTTTTAGCGAATGAAACAAAGTCAATTTTTTTTTGTAATAGGTTGGAAAAAGATGTAATACATTGTACATTTGTTGATAGGCAGGAAGCAAAAAGCCCAGATCTTCACTGAATACATCAGGAAGAAAGGTAAAGAAATGATTTGTGATATAAACACCCTATGGACAGTTCTTATCAGTTGTTACGCACTCGTGCAGGTTGTTTGCACACCCTTGGAAGCGGAATTTGTTTCATATCTTCTTTTTTTTTTTTTTATCAATGGCAGTATATGAATCCTGAATTCTAAATCTTGAGGTACTGCCGCATATCTGTGACACAAAATTGTGACGTAATTATGTGTGATAGTATTTTGTGTAATTTGGAATTTTCTGTTTTGCTAATTTAAATATTCTGGTAAAGAAACTTGTCCATGTATACTGCATATTATGGACATTAAACCGTCCTCATTGATATTTGTTGCAAATTACATTATCAAAGGATGTCAGTTACTAAAAGCCTACGTAAATGTAAACATTTTTTTTTTTTTTGTTTGGTTTTACTTTGTATGAAAGGAGGAGGATGTTTAATAGTAGGTTTGGTTTGTTTGGGATTTGTTTGTTTGTTTTTGTTTTTTGGTTGTTGTT
>JAOWAZ010521450.1:0-10605 GCA_028565935.1 Goniobranchus fidelis
TCACTCCCCACTCTCTCTGTCCCCCCACTATCTCTGTCTGTCCCTTCACTATCTCTCTCTCTCTCTCTCTCTCTCTCTCTCTCTCTCTCTCTCTCGTTCTCTCTCTCTGTCTCTCTCACACACACAAACACACAACACATCCTCACACATTCCATGCTTACTCCAGTCCCACCTCCTTACTTCTTTCCCTACAAACAAATTTTATTGTCCTGAACCTTGACCTTGCCACCCATCTTACTCACGAATGCGTTGCGCCCGGTTGCGCCACTTGTCCCTCCATTTCAGCTTTTAAATGATGAGAAATGACCATGGCAAGACTTTCACACCGATACGTTTACAAACTTTTCAGTGTAGGATTTCGCCGAGGAGGGGGGTATTTGTGCCTACAGAAACAATCGGTGGTGCCCTAAACATAATAATATACATATAACGCACCAAGTATGCACACGAAACCTAGAACTCTTGTCCCTCAGTCTCCGTCTCAACTACCTTCCAAGGGAATTCCCAAAGATTTCTTTAAAGGTTGTGTACGTACCACCACAAGCAGACACTAGAATAGCGGAAGAAAAAATTGTCAACATTCACCAACAACAAAACAAATCACCTGATTGCGCCGTGTTTACAACTGGTGATTTCAATTGTTGCACACTAAATGAATGCTATTACCAGTACGTATCGTGTGCCACGAGGAAAGAGAAAACACTTGACAAGTGCTACGGTACAATTGAGGACGAATTCTGTGTTTGCTGTATTAGCAACATGCTTTTTCTTTCAATATTTTTAGAATGCATGTTTTATTTATTGTCCCAACTATGTATACAGACAAAACTGTGCCTTTTGGACGATAAACTTGCATCTTATCTTATCTTATCTTATCTTATCATATCTTGACATTGACCAGTTGAAAGAGTGGCAGGCATTAAATGCATTGGCGTCATCCTAAATGAGAAGTAAGCTTGGCATTGTCACATTGACACCATTTTCAAAAGAGTAAATAAAAGATTATCCCGTTAAAGGAGTCTACGTTTCTTAAATATTGACAAAGCAATTCTTAATCTATCCTTCCAGTATACTACTGTTCATGTTTTATCATTTGTATGTCACTCACTCACTCACTCACTCACTCACTCACGCACTCACTCACTGACTTACTCACTTACTATTCACTCACTCACTCACTCACTACCCACTCATTCACTCACTCATTCACTCACTCATTCACTCACTCATTCACTAACTTACTACTCACTCACTCACTCACTTACTACTCACTCACTCACTCACTTACTACTCACTCACTCACTTACTACTCACTCACTCACTTACTACTCACTCACTCACTTACTACTCACTCACTCACTCACTTACTACTCACTCACTCACTCACTTACTACTCACTCACTCATTCACTCACTTACTACTCACTCATTCACTCACTCACTTAATCACTCACTCACTTACCACTCACTCACTCACTTACTACTCACTCACTCACTCACCCACTCACTCACTCACTCGCTCGCTCGCTCAATCACTCACTTACTACTCACTCACTTACTACTCACTTACTTCCTACTCCTCACTTACTACTCACTCACTCACTCAATCACTCACTCACTCACTCACTTACTACTCACTCACTCACTCACTCAATTACTCACTGACTGACTGACTGACTGACTCACTCACTCACTCACTCACTCACTCACTCACTCACTCACTCGATTGCTCGCTCACTCACTAACTCACTCACTCACTCACTCACTCACTTACTACTCACTCACTCACTCACTCACCAACTCACTAACTCACTCACTCACTCACACACTCACTCACTCACTCACTCATCTCTTGACTCTCGTCATCGGGGTGCCTTTGCAGATGTTTTGGCAATCAGTGACCACCAGGCCTTACGATCATCAGTTCTGCGGATTAGATCTGCGTGGGGGATGTCAGACCTTTCTTTGATGTTGTCGTTCCAGGATTTTCTTGGGTGACCTTTTCTTCGTCCTCCTTCTACAGTTCCCTGCGAGATGACCTTTGATAGGGACTGATGTCTACGGGCGTGACCAAAAGAAAATGTGTCTGTCAATCTGTTCTAAATGCGTACATCACTTCAGTTCTGACATGCGGGGTGTGAGTGTTGGACCATCAGCAAACAATAATTAATGGAGAGCAAAATTGAGGCAACAGAAATGTGGTTCATACGATGAATGATGAGAATATCTTTCTCAGAAAGAAAAATTAACGAGGAAGTACTGCAAAAAGCAAATACAAAGAGAGCCCTAATGGCAACCATAAGCAAGAAACAGCTGTAGTTTATTGGTCATAACATCCGCCATCCACACTTAGAGGCTCGGACATTGCTGGGAATGGTCAAGGGACGAAGTGGTAGAGGGAGACAAAGGCTGACCCATCTCCACAGTCTTAATAACTAACAACACAAGGAAAAATGAGCTGTGCAACCTTGACTCATATGGTCATGGATAGATCTCTTCGGCGGAAAATGGTCTCCAATGTTTGGCACAGATATTATGGAACTTGATGATGATGTCAGCCTGAAGCGGGAATGCTTCCACTATAGACAAGGAAAGTATCGATGCTGTCTTTAGAAAAACAAGGTAACTAACAAACTATCAAGATCTGGAATAATTTTATGAATTATTACTTTTATGCCTTTAATATTAGCAATAATTTAATTTATTATAGCGCCTTTTGCCAAGGCCCCAAGGCGCTTTACATGAGTTAAACAATTACATCAAATTCATTATATAACACTATGTATAAAACAAGCATCAAATAGAATGTCATATCACAAATTGACTACACAAATATTGAAACTAATACTGACTAGAAAGTCAAGCTAAAATGTTACACAGCTTTAAAAAAAAAATAAAAAAAAAATCACCGGTTTACATATAATAAATTTGTGCAAGATACTTTACAAATAGTACGATAGTACTACTACAGATAGTAAATCGATAAAATAAAAGAACTAAGAATGCTCAACTACGAAGACAGGACAAAAGACGTGGCGTTTCGGGTCTTACCCTTCGTCATGATACCCTTCATCATCGTCTTCGTGATCTTTTTATCTGTTTGTTTCTGTATGGTGTCTGACGAAGGGTAAGACCCGAAACGTCACGTCTGTTGTCCTGTCTTCATAGTTGAGTATTCTTAATTCTTGCTTCGTTTTGTTATGGAATGGTTTAGCCATTTGTCAACCTAACGCAAATCACTTCTTGACAGTCAGAGACACAAGGCTCTGTCACCAAGGTACGAGCTTTTTAGTGTTGGTTTGAGGACAATTATAGTATTTAATGTGACATGTGACATATTTACGATACAAATGTCTTAAAATCCTGTCATTCAAAATAACAACAACAACAACAACAACAACAAAAATAGCGCAAAGGAGATTAGTCTATCTGGCCTCATCAAAATTGAATCTATGCAATGGATGTTCAAACAGATCAAGCAGCCATGTTGGATGCATTGGCAGAAGGCTAACTTGAAGACTTTTACTAAAATGAATGTGTGTTTTGACTTAATGAATTTTTCTAAAACATGTTTTAAATTCGTCGTTGAGCAAATGACATCTCCCTTGATCCATCCTTTTCTTCCATACCCTCTAATCAATCGATATGTTCGAAAATAAAAGAAAGCAGAAAGCGAGGACATCACAATAATTATTCCTTAAATTCCTTAGCTACCAAATCTGTATTGCCACAGTCTATTGAAGCGGGAAACACCGTCTAGACGCCCTCCATTGTTTACTTTGCAATCTGCAAAAAGGAATAATATTACTTTTAATATCTTTATATAATCTAGACTAACATTTAGGACAGATGAATAGATATAGATTTAGTTTATACATCTAGATGAGAATATTAGATCTAGATATTTAGAGGTGAAAGTTTAAAGTTTATCAATCTATCATCTACTTTCATCAAGATTTAGATCAAGATGACGGGATCTTCAGATCAGGGTAGATTCATTGCCGTTTTGAACTATTTAAAGACAATCTTTGGATTATCTAATATATGCTCCACCTCGTACGCTTGCCCGAAAATTCCATTTTCAGGTGGTTAATAAACTACAGTTAAGTACATTTGGATTGGCCTAGAACTAAGATAGGTGTATAGTCAATTCTAGGGTTAAGCCTCTTAACGTCCCCTTGATGAGACCAAAAAGGGACTAGCATCCGTAGGTCAGCTTAAACAAGATGGCCGACTGATCCTCCAAAATGTATGGAAAAGAAATCTAAAGACAAAAGGCTGAGTCTGTGAGTCTGCGTCTGTGAATCTTAATGACGTTCCTGGACCGCTTGACTGGCGTCTGGTTCGACGTGAGAAAAACTAAAACAATAAATTTAAACAGTGTCCCTAAAAAGCCATTGAAAAGCCATCGTCTACATGGGCGTGAAAATCAATGTAAAAGTAGGCAACTGTAAGGAAAATCAAATAAATGAACACACACCAGGTCTGGATACAACCGATGCCTTGGTCGAGAGGTAGGGCATCCGTATCGACACCCGGAAGTCTCGGACCCGAGTCACACCTAAGACTCCAAATTATGGCGATTTAGATCTACGTAGAGAGTAAGAGTCTCTCTTGGCGCTTAGCATAATTATGGTCCGACTATGAAGAAGAACAAAATTGACGCTAAAGTTTTTTTTCTCTCTATCTCTTCGTTTGGTTAATTCTGATTTAGAAATAGCTACAGCAGGTATCATTTTTTTCCTTCTTTTTCTAAAAGCTCTGCAAAAGTTTTGACAAGGTTGTATAATGGATGCCCTTCACAAGGCAACCGACTCAAAGTATGCAGAATAAGAATAGAAGAGTCAATCAAAAGGAAGCAGTTTTTCGACATTCATCTATTTGGCTAGGCTGGTGACTTTATTCTGTTGTCTTTACGTAATAAATATCCTATCGGCCACCAATAGTACCATTTCACGAGGTAACTGTTCTCACGTACACCGTTTTAGATTCGAACCTTGAACCTCTGCAAGTGTTTATTCAAGAGAGTAAAATGTCACTTCTTACCCTCAAGATCGAAATTCCGGTTTGACCCTGGATTTTGAACGGTATAATTCTAAGGCCATTCCTACCTTAAACAGGGAGCGCTGTAGTTTAAAGGTGAACAGTTGGCCCGATGACCGAAAGGCAGCTAGCTGGTTCGATTCTCGCCAATGTTACATGCGTGTTTTTGTTTTTAAATCAGGAAGAAAATTTAGCCCTGTTGTTGTTTCTCTCCACGCAGGCGAGAATGAACCAAGCTTAAAGCTGGGAAAAGTACTTTGCAATAGAAAGCATTCAATTCAGAGGGTGATGGCTAAAGCCTGACACAGTCGGCTTCATGCTATAGATACCGGGATAAACTGCGGCTCACCAAGCCGATTCGGCTCGGAAAGGACACTTGAACTTTCGCCTACTAATACACAATGACTTGCTGCTATAAACTATGTACTAGACGGAACTCTAAGTGAACGCCATCATGGTGAAGCAAGCCATGGGGAAGAAATAAGAGGGCAAAACAAATTCATGCATTGATCTTTCTATGTAGATCTAGATGTAGATATTCTATAGATATTTGATATAATTTGGCTCTTTTGTAAAAGCGATATCAATTAATCATGCCAATCCAATATTCACAAAATTCAAGCGATGACGGACTGAAAGAACACATCTTTACGACAATGTGACGTTATAATTATATTTATGAATGGACACTCTTATCAACTACATGACTATCATGTAATGTCTATTCCTGGGCCTCAATCCATCATGCAAGTTGTCTACCTTATATCTCTACATCTTACTGTGCTCCTTGTAAAGTTTTCCCAATATGTTGCGTAAAGGTTATAAAACGGGGTCAACCCGTACGGAATGTTGCACCAGCAGATTGCATCGGTTGAACAACCCCCCAAAAAACAAAATAGAAATGGGGAAAAATGCAAATCTAAATGAAAACCAAATGCGCATAACTTTGCACCTTAATTACATCAATACCCATGCATTTTTCTTTTAAAAATATGCGTACAGTATTTCCAATTAATTATTAATGTACACTCCAAATTCTTCATCAATACTTTTAGTACGTTGCGATATATGAATATTTTACCAGAAGATGTCCGAAATAGAAATAATAATATCGAACTTTCCCTTAATTTAGGCGAAGAGTCAGGTTCAAACGTTGACGTCAAGTAAACCAGTTTGTTAACACGATTACCTTTTGTCAGACATAGATTAGCCTACCTTAATGATGGTTTCGAGCCATTTCATAGCGTGCCCAAAGCAGACGATAATCAATGCCAACTTTCAACTTTTAAAACTAATTGTTATGTATTTGTTTATAAATCCTCAAGCATGTAGGTGCCTTTCATTCAAGTCATATCAATATGTTTTGAAATCATGAACAATATTTACATCTTTTATTAAAATAATGGATGAGGTGATTAACAAAAAATTCGAGGAATAGATTCTAAATCTCAGCTCGAGTTTCGGAGATAAATCTAGATCTAGATATGGAATCTGGCCCTAAATCTAGTCTTACGATGGTTTTGAACACGTCAGATAGAGCTGTTTATGTGACAAGAGTTGGAGAGGGGCGCGGCTCATTCAAGAGTTTTCCAACAAGAAACGTACAAAGTCGACTATAAACAGTTTGATATAAAAATTAATCAAACAGGTTCTTCAAACAGAAAGCAACAGAAGCAGAAGGCCAAACGACGTCAGAACAGAGAAAAAATGGGTAATTTCTAATTTTAAGCAACTCACGTATAAATGACCAAAGATAATTAGATACATGCACGGCCTCTGATTCGTGTACTACACTCCGATTCGTATCAGATTCGCACCAATTGCAAAATTAAAACTTTTAACCTCAGGTGCATCTTATTATGAATCAATCTCAAAGCAATGTGTGGGCGGATGTAGGTGAGCTTCTAAACGAAATACAAGAGAGTGAGATTGGAAAATAAGGTTGTCCTAATTGAATTAGTATGAAACTGAAAGTGATGAGTTTTGTTTTTGTTTTGGCTGAAAAAAAAGTTCAGACGTGTCAATAATTTTATCAAGCTCCTACTTCAATCCCTAACTTAATAGTCTTACCGAGACCTTACCTAGTGTTACATTTTCTTCTTTGGAATGGTGAAAGATGTTTCATTTTAAAACCGTTTTTGTTTAGATCTGGATATACATAATTCTATAAGAACATGCATTATATGTGTGTGCTTCAATAAATTTGATCGATACATAGAACAGCCACGAATGACCTTATCGGGGCCGAACATGGAAACAGAAATAGTGCACACATTGTTTTTGTTGTTTGTTGTTGTTTTCTGTTAATACAAAAGGTGTGAAAGTATTGACATTACTGTGTGAAAACAGGAAGTTACGTGCCTGTACGGAGAGATGACTCTAAAAATAACGTGGTAGGGAATGCATGAAGAGAGGAATGGGACCATTTGGGTAGGGACTTGGCCAGCATTTGTCAAAGGAGAAAGTCGATAAGCAACACGGTTTTCCTGGCACATAATTGACCTGATGCTGATCGTAAACGGTTTCCGTTGCCAGGTTTCACTTTCTTGACTGCGATACGTTGTAATAATATTATTTATCTCATTAGCTTCGCTGTCTTAATCACAGTGGAAAGTTCTGTGGAATATTTCTAGATGTTTCATGCATTCAAATTTTACACATTAGACCGGATGTAAGCTCTTATCCATTCGACGCTTTTCTGTCGTTTAGAGGAATGAAATTGCAGTTAAATCACAGGTGGTAGAGCATAATGTGATGTATTTTTCTTAGAATATGTGGCACAATATGAATTTGAGTCAAAACGTGCATTCTTAATGATTAAATAATACAGCTATTTTGGATAGTTACGCTGACAGTCTTATTCCTAAAAGATCTGTAAATGGATGCATTGACAAATTGAAATGTTAACCATACCCTATGAACGGATTCAACTTCTTGTTAACTGTAAGCCAACCGGTTCTCAACAGATTATCGACATGAGTCTTTCTTGTATCAATGTGCAGTGCCAACACTTTTTTAAACTGGAACCTGGCCGAAGCAGCTAGAACGAAATGTAAGCCAACCTTCTTAAGAGAAAAAAAATGGTGGAGAGAATGACACGATTTGAGGGAGACAGAAAAAGAGAGCAATATCTTGTGACGGAAAGAAAACAGGAATCGTAAACAAGAAGGAGAAGGCAGAAAGTGTTTACCACTGTTGCCTCACGTTTAAACACCGTAAACACATTCTCATGTTGCATTGTCCTGGGGAAAAAATTTAAGAGCACAGTGAAGATAGTACCGGGATTTAAATTTTGAAGTATGTACTACTTCGTACACTATGAGTGGAGAAAAGCCAGATGTTCTGACAGAGATGCAGAACCCCTGTGCCAACAATGAAGAACCCCTGTGCCAACAATGCAGAACCCCTGTGCCAACAAAGCAGAACCCCTGTGCCAACAACGAAGAACCCCTGTGCCAACAATGCAGAACCCCTGTGCCAACAAAGCAGAAACCCTGTGCCAACAATGCAGAACCCCTGTGCCAACAATGCAGAACACCTATACCAACAATGCAGAACATCTGTGCCAACAATGCAGAACCCCTGTGCCAGCAATGCAGAACCCCTGTGCCAACAATGCAGAACCCCTGTGCCAACAATGCAGAACACCGGTGCCAACAATGCAGAACACCTGTGCCAACAATGCAGAAGAACACCTGTGCCAACAATGCAGAAGAACACCTGTGCCAACAATGCAGAACCCCTTTGCCTATAATGCAGAACACCTGTGCCAACAATGCAGAACCCCAGTGCCATCAATATAGAACCCCAGTGCCAACTTCCACTTCAAAAGAAAGAGAAACAAAAATACGAAACCAGCCTCATAATAATTGTGACTGTATAAAAATACGCACTTTGGTGAATATCCGTAATCTTGTGCAAACAGTGCTCCGTAATTGGCAACAATTAAAACTTTTGCCAGCCGCTGAAAATGTAACTACAGATACGAAATTTCAGGATTACTATTGCGTATGGCATTTTATGGAAGAAGGTCGAAAATGCCAGTTTTACGACAAAAGTATCGTGAGCGTTTAAATTCAGTACCCTTCCAAAAAACTTTTAAAATCAAACTAAAATGATTTGTTCTTCAAATGATCATTTTCAAAGCTTTACGTTATATTAATTAGAGGCGAAATTAACACGTTTTTTGATGCAGTCGTTTTTGATATCCGGCAGTTTACCAAAAATAACCTTTATTGGACACCAAAAAGAAGTCCTGACAAAAGACAGTTTAGGGTCAACATCAAATACTTCAAATGAAGTTCAAATGTAAAACCCTAGATTCTTTGAACATGCAGAGGAGTAAACTAAACAGGGAAACTAATGATCAGTAGCAATATCTGATTTGACCAAGAACTTGAATGCAGGGAAAGAGTTTCGATGCAGGGATACCGCCTTTCTTGTTAATGCTCTGTGAGGCAGCGTGGCTGTGGGGTCAAAGTATGGGACTTGTAACCGGGGGGGTTTGGAGTTCGAAGCCAGGCCGAGCCATGCCACTGTCTAGTCCTTGGAAAAGGCTATTAACATTCATTTCCTCAGCCCCACTCAGATTTAATTGAGCACCCGAGTATAGGCAGAGGAGGATCTTGTCCGTATCATGCTAGAACAAGGGTGCCTGTAAAATGGCTGCATCTCTGTATACTCCACATGGAGTTGAAAAGGTATTTGGTTGGAAAAGGCCTGTCGGGGAACATTTTTTGTAAAGAGCTTTGAGCACATGCGGTGGATTTAGCGTTATATAATAACTAAGCCGAGCGTCAATGGGTACATATTTATACGATAATGTAAATTAGGAGGAGGCTGTCTGTGAGTTGGGACACATTGTGGGGTAGGGAGAGCACTCATCTACGTCAACATTAATAAGGACTACATATAATATGTTGAAACGTGTGTAAAAAAAAACAAAAAAAAACAACAACAACAAACAAACAAACCAAAAAACAAAACAAAATACAAAACAACCTAAATATAATGAACAGAGCTCGAAGTTTTTAGTCACGGATTGCAAAATTATGCAGAATGTAGAAGCGTGATTTGCATGTTTGTCCATGATCAATACACTAGAAAAATTTTTTTTTTTGTTCTCCGCCTGTCAATACAGCAGCAGGGCGTAAATTCAGCCACAGATGGGTGAACGTTTGAAAAGCGTTATTACCAATGTGAGTCACCAAGCGAAACTGACGTAACCTGATATGGGACGAGGGAGAAAATCGGCCAAATGGATATTAATTTAAGATAATTAGATAAGTCACGATCTTATATTTGTACTTTCACTTGCATGAATGGTTACAAACGTCATCGCTTCTCTGTATCATAGCCCACACCCAAAATGCTGAGGCTCATTCGAACCATGTAAGGACAAATTATGAAATTTTAAAGGTCACGTAGTATAATTCATTTGTAATAACTAAACTGATAAACTTAAGCCTCTCTCTATTTTTATTACCCAAAGTCGCTGGCGCCTTTTTGGACATATCCTTAGACAAAACATAAATATTCCTGCTAATACAGCCATGCAACTTTA
>JAOWAZ010521672.1:0-15968 GCA_028565935.1 Goniobranchus fidelis
ACATTTAACCTTTTTTTTTTTACATTAATTTTTCCTTAATATGACTATTGAAAGAACAGAATCATCAGATATTTTAATTGTCAAATTGAATGGTCAATCAATTTCCATGGTTGAGTTTGAAATCTTTAATTTTGATGAAAGTCTTACCAAAATCGTATAAACTTCTCTGTTTTTGATGTGGAATTAACATCAGGTGTAATGAAATAAGTCCAGTCCTTGATATTGCCTATGCAAGTTTTCTCTGGCTTATTCCTTTATCATTTTCCTGCTCGAAAACGTAGCTTAATATCCTTACATCCTGCAGATGTGTCTTAGCATTTCAAGCTTCCAGGACCCTTTCATCTAAGTTCTTTGATTTTATCATTCTTTTATGATCTGTACTGATGTCAACATTTTCAAGTTTGATTTAGACAATCTTTTGGAGAGAGAAGTTAAAAAACATATCTTCTTTGGAACAATCTTGAAATATTTTTTTTTTCAAGTAGCCTTAGCCAAGACTTTCTTAAAAATGGCCTGAGTCTATTCATAAGAGTTTGAGAATGACCTTAAAAACAAAGTTTCAGTGGTAGTCACAAGCAAATTCAATATAAATATATATTCAATATAAAGTAGTATGCTTTTGCTACATATCATGTTAAGAGGGAAGAGAGACAATATCACTGTTTAGTTGATCACTCTCACTTCACTCAGTCTGCGGACTTGTGATCATACAGGGGACATAAAGAAAGATATTTCAGCCATTTCACGCCGGCTATTTCTATCTTCAGCTTTATGGACGAGACTGGGGCTGTCTCATGTGGTCCACTCTTTAATGTCATCTAGCCAATGTTTTCATTGTCATCCTCTTCTTCCGTACCCTTCGATGGTGCTTGGGGGAATTGTTTTTCACAGGCTGTTTTGGCGAGTGATGTTTTCATACCACTTTAACTTTTGTTCTTTTATATTTTTTTGTTTTGTGCTCCTTCCTAGAAACATCCAGGAGACTCCCTAAACATTTGATCTCAAAAGTTTGGTGATATTTTGTGATTGATGATTACAAATGATCATGCAGAGCAAAGTGGACACATTTATCTTTGTAACTCCAGGGTGTTCTAATATTCATGCTCAACCACAAAGCCAAGTTTTGTTTAGAGGTTCAGAGCTCCATTCAACAGCAAACTCTGACCTTTTGGAGTTTTGGGACCTTAGGTCCGGTCTAAGAAAAAGACATAGAAATTGGGCCAGAAAACTCTTGAGCATTGTTCATGTCTGGCAAGCATCAGCATGTAGACCAATGTGTTTTTTTCAAGTACAGTTTTATTATGTTTTCGAACCCATCACTTGTGTCATAGATTTGACTCAATTAATTTTAATGACTGTATACCTGTTTCTAATGTTTATACTATTTTTGTTCTTGTCTAGATACATTAGATTTTTCATGATTTTGATGTTTGAGAGATTGATTTGTACGCCACATATTTTAGCCTGCTCTAGCCTGAATTTTAGACAATTTTGAAAATTGAAAATTTTTGATTCAGAAATTTTTACCATTGAAAGTTGCTGTAATGTGAAGTATTCTAATTTATGTTGTATTGCTATAAAGAAAACTTTTTTTTTTTCAAATGCCAATCTTAAATGAACCAATTCAGCTCATTACTGATTTATGTTCAATATCATTTTTTTGTTTGTTTGTTTATTTGTTTTGTCTTCAAGTCTCAAGTGACTTCATTCAATTTTCTCTCTTTTTTCAGGTATTGATAATGTTGGTTTGTTTAGAGTGAGTGGTAGTGTCAGAGTGGTAGAAAAGATGCGGTTGAAATTTGAATTAACAGGAGATGTTGACCTTGAGGAAGAGAATGATGTGGCTGCTACAGCTGGGTTGTTAAAAGTATTTTTGAGAGATTTGCCTGATACAGTGGTTCCTGCCAAACTCACCCCAAGCTTTTTCTCTGTGGTTCAAGGTGAGGTAGTCTGGAAATACAAAGAGCCTGTTACCTAATGGAATCTGCACAGTTTCAAATTTTAAGTGTTGACATCTCAAAGAAATATTTATCACTATAAACAATGTATTTGGTATGTAAACATAATTCATTTAATTTTATTTGTATAAAAAAGTAAATGGCACGGAACTCTTTATCAATCATTGATGGCCAGAAGAAAAAGACCGTCATTTCTTGATAAATTCATGGATTGCCTTTCATGGACCCAACGGTGTGGGCATTTACAAGATCTGCATAAAGATTGTAAAGAAAAAATGTCTCACTTCTTGGAACTTAGAATCTTGTCTCTGTAGATAAGTTTCAAGCTTCACCTACTTTTGAAGTTGCTAGAAAATTTTATAGTTAGAATTGACTTCAGGAACTCACAGTGCCGTATGAAACAAATCTTTAAGAGCAACACACATTCAAGCTTGCTAAATATGAATGCTTAGTGCATGATCTAGCAGATAAAGACTGTGAAACTCTTCGCTGGTGAGGTAAGGTCGTGAGGATTTATAGCAAATTCTTTATAAGCTTTTCTAAAACAGCTAAACCTGCTTCCGAAAGACCTGAACAAAACAATCAGAAACATCAGAGTTATTACAGAAAATCCTTCGTGCTGGATATGGCAGAAATGAAACGACCAGGTGTAACATTCAATACTATAAATAGATCAGGGTTCTCCACCAAAATTGGGAGTAATCATATAACGAATGAAAAGCTCACCATTACTGGGGGAATTTGTGGTCGAGGGGCTAGGTCGTCGATTGATGTAAAGCACGTGGGTTCAAATCGTGTCTGTGGTTTAAAAAAAAAAATTAGCACCAGGGCACTGGGAGACATGGCCTCCTCAGTGTTGCTTATTCTCTCTAAGGTGTCAAACATTACAGGCTGAAACACCCGCTTGAGGGGGATCTTCCCTTTAGATCTTGCACTGTCTCACTCAGTTTGAGTTTGTACCACAACTTTATGAGAATGCCTCAGACTTATTCTTGTGACTTAAACAGCTTTCTACGAAACCAAGTTATTTACTATCATGAGCATAAGGAAAAGAGTTAAATCATTTTGAATTACCATGTATATATTTCCAATATATATGTATTTAGGAATGGTAGGCAAAGTTTAGAATTTTTTTTCCAAAGGGTTTGAGAAGCAAACAGTCTCTTGGCTTTTCAGAACAGAAACAAGCATCGCTTCCCTCAACATGTAAAAGATAAATGTAATAATACTTTTGTCAAAACAGTGCCAAAGTAGGACACTTGTGCATTGGATCCACACTATCAAATCCACATAGATGAGATAGAGAAAATGAACAAAAGCGCAGCCAGATTTGTAACAAATAAATACATTTTCACAACAGGCAATCATCTAATTAATCATGACAAAATTATAGTGGATAATCAAGAAAGAACAAACAACAAGAAGCAAAAATACAATTTTATTCTAAGTAATTAATGATAAAAAAAATAATACCATCGGATGAATTGAAAAATGACGAGCACAAAATATCAGGAACTAAAATCTTCAAATTACCACATTCAGATGTAAGATGTCAGCTATGTTTCTATTTGCTAAGTACAATCAGGTTATAGAATAACCTACCAAAGACAATGAAACTCAGTAATAATACTGAAGATTTAAACACATCTCTGTAATGACGAATACTTGCTTAAATTTTTTAACCATAATTATAAGTTAGCACATGGACCTAAATACTCAGCCAATCTGAGTCATTCAGCCCATATGAAGGCTAAGACCAATCAGTGTGGAAAATTAAATTTTTGTTGTAAAGGGGCTAAAACGTTTAATCGATTTATCATTTTCATCCCACATCTTTGGGGTCTATGTAACAAATTATATAATTGTATACATACCTTCATATTCATTTTCTTTTTCTTTTCAAACAGATCGAAACTTACAGAAAGACGAAAAAATTCAGAAACTTAAGACAGCTTTGAATTGGTTGCCAGAAGAGAATTATAATTTGTTAAAATACATCACATCTTTATTGGTTGTTGTGGCTGAGAATGGGGATGAGAACAAGATGACTGCCTTCACCTTGGCTATTTTGTTTGGACCAAATGTGTTCACGTAAGATTTGGACGAAACCATTGACTGATAGTCATATATGTGCATCTTCATCATAGTAATATTTAAGTATGGTGTTTACAACAAATATACAGGTAACCAGCTAAGAACCCAGTCCTTGGGAGACACCAAGCTCTTAGTGAGAGCAAAGTTGAATGATATGTGTAGGAAGTTATCTTTTATTTCCTTTGTCCAGTGAAATTCACATGCTCTATTGTAGTAAAGTGGGTACGTGCTGTAGCTCAGTGGTAGAACGTTGTGGCTGGACTGAGAGGTAGCAGATTCAATTCTCATTACCAACATGTGCGGTTTTGCTTTTTTTTTTTTCCTGAAGCCAGATTATTTACACCTGTTGCTTCACTTGATCCAGGTGAAAATGAGCCCAGCTTTAGGTGGAAAAGTACTCTGCACTAGATGAGCATCCTTTTCATGCATTGAAGGATAAAGTCTGTCATTGTGCTCTTCATGTTTTAGAAACTGAGCAGCATTATGAGCCAATTCAATGCGAAAAGGACTCCTTTCTTTTTGTGGTAAAGCAGATAGTATTTCTTACTTCTGTAATACAGACAGCCTCAAAGGAATTTGTGAGAAAATTCTGTTTCATCACAGAAACAGGTACCTAGACAAATTAGGTTTTAACCGATAACCACTGCATTAAGCAAAATCTTCTAGATCAAGGTAATTTTTTTTTGTAATTTTGTTTCTTAGGGATTGTGGATTAACTGGAGAGTGTGCAACCCGAATGATTTGGGTTCATGCTAAGAAAAATTATTTTTGAATGGGAGAAAATATATATACAACTCTCTGAGCAGCTCATGTTACTGGAGAAAATATGGTTGTTGTGGCCAAAATAGGTGTATTTAAGATACTATTTAAAATTTAAATGATAAAAGATTGTTGAAATTTCATATTTTGTGTTTAAAAAGGTATGTTTCTTCTGAAATCATCTGGGGAAAAAAAATAGATAAAGACCCAGAGTGAGATGATCTAAATTCACCAGGCAGGTGTGTTACAAAGAATTCTCCAAGTCCTGAAAAACTGTTCAAAATGGTTTTGGCCAGAGAAATGGGGAAGGTTCCGCATTAGGGCTCATGGCTTATTTTCTTTCATTTCATTTGAATTTGGTCTTATTATCTGGCATGCTTTAAACCTTATTGTTAATAATTTTTACATTGCATCTAGTCATGATAAGAAATGAAGAAACACCTGAACAAGGAGGGGTGGTAATGACTAAACATTGACCTTTTCCCCACCATAATTATTATTTATTTCATAAATGGCATCTTATCTTCACATCAGGCTCAAACACTCTAGAGTGATAAAATTCCAGGGCAGGGTTTGGTCAAGTTGGAAACTAAGGAGCTTAAAGTGAGAGAAGTGGCATTCATCTCTTATCTAATGTGCATTGCATGCATTATTTTGTTCATGGATAAGATAAGAATTTGTCCTCAGACCATAGATCTCTTCTTGATCTGCAGTTATGAATTGACATCTGGTGTTGAAGGGATGAAAGACATGGATACAAGCAAGGATGTCATGCAGCTTTTCATTTCAGAGTACAATGTTTTATTTAAAGAGGATTATGATCCTGAACCTAAAGACTTCTGGGTAAGTTGCAGACATTCATTGAATGCTGAAAAATATATACAGTAGACTTCTGATAGCACAAACTCCATGTGACCAGTGTAATTAAATTAAAAGTCATCCCCAAATGGAAATTGGTCTTTTGGCTTTTAACCGAAAACCAAGCGTCAGCCGTAAGAACAGCGCTGCAAAACGGGGGCAATTAGTGTTAATAACCTTTATCAAGGGATATATCACAATGCCCACAGCGGGATTTGATCCTGTGACCTTTCGGTTGCAAGACCAATGCACTATCACTGTGCCTCTGTGACCACCTAATTAGTTTGTGTTATCAAGAATTCGTGTAAAGAGGATGGAAGAAAATTAAGGAAGATGAAGGATAAGAAGGCGAAAAGGCTATGCCTAGATCTAGTTGATCAAAATGGAACTGTGATTGATGAATGCATACATAACAAAGCAACTCAACAATAGCTTAACCTGAACAATAGCTTAACCTGTTACATTAGGTCTAAAAGAAAGAAGAGGGGTGTGTGGAATGGGTGGATGGAGGGTTGGCAGCGGCAAACAATTAAGTTAGCAATGAAGCACATAATCACACTCTCAGTGACGCATGACTGGAACACAATGCCTTGTAGTTATTGGTCGTTTGTACATTAAGTCATGACACCGCACAGTGTGTAATGCGCTCATGTGCCTTTTCAGCAGCTACTTCCACTCCCTCTACATTTATGAATCAGAGTTGAGGCATTGCTGTAACATTAGATCTAGCCTAGGCGTTGCCTGGCTTTTTCAGCCGAAAGCTTTGTTGTTGCAAGAAGGAGAAAAACTCTGAAAAGATACGCTTGCCGCGCCGGTTTTGATTAGCATTAACATGTTCTAGTAAAATTTGAGTTCGTGTTTTAGATTGTTGCATTAGTTAAATAAAGAAGAAAAGTATTTGGGGATTTGCATCCAGTTCGTTTTAAGGGCTAAATTTGTGTAAAGAGGGTTTGTGTTAGGTGAATTCTACTGTATATTTTTACTTTCTGATTACAGTTGTAACTGCCTCCTCAACAATTACCTCCTCATAGTTGTCATTGGTATCAGTGGTCAATGCACATCCTTTCTTTTATCCTTTGTTTTCAACCTGTCCATAGCATGACCCATCTGTTTATAACATGACCCCATCCAGTGTTGGCACTGTTAATTATTTTTTAAGTATTCATGACAACATAGCCACTATACCTACTCATAGCAGACGCTTTTATACAGTTTGCTTTAACAGTTTTCCTGGTTATCTGCAAACAGTGATATCAGATGGGGAAGTGCAATGCTTTCCTCAGGATTCCTTTCATTGCCTGAGAGGAAGCCATGCCCAGGCAGGCTGACTTGATAAGTCAAACAGTTTGGTTAATCTACCTCTTATATAGGTCTACCATTTCATTCAGTCTTCTAAGATTGCATGTCAAAAATTGTTTGGAGAATTCATATGCTATTGTATGTCTTTAGGGCTTGCTCACATGAATATTTAAAAACAAAAATTATAGTGATGTAAGTGACGTTGCCTCTCAATAATGGCCAACTAACCAAAACGGTTAGTTATCTTTGGATTTTGAGTGACTGTTATGTAAATGTTTGATTCTATTGCTATATTGTTGTTATTAGATTTTGGGTAAATAAAAGCTTTGTTATTGCTGTGAATAAGATTCTGTACAGAAAATTACTCACACATGTTTTGTCTTATTTTGGGTTTTGTTGTTTAAAAAAAAACAAAATTTATACCTCAATTTAGGCAAGGTGTAATAAGAAGAAAAGCCCTCCAGCCAGACCTCCTCCACCCAAGTTTTTGTCTTCAACGCAGTCATTAAAAGTCACTGCAGAAGATTCTTTACCAACAGCTTTACCTCCCCCTGCTTCTGGTGATGTCAGGCCAGTCCCATCTCCACGAAAAGTAAGTTTCTTCTTGTTTATAACAACCATGACTACCTGTTCTGCTGATTGGGAAATTGGTTGATGCAGTCAATACTGACAGAAGAAACATGAATGTGACGTGAACGAAAGATGTATAAGCATACATTGATTCAAGAAGAGGAATATAATGGACATTCAGAAGTGAAAGAATTGCCTAGTAATTAGGATAAACAGATGGCTCTTGACTCTAGACCCCTAGATCTATCTTGACTCACCTTTAATTGAATTAGTCTTGAATTAAATCTAAGAAGATTGCAATTTTGAAAGCATACATCATCCATTGACTGTGAAAAATGGAATGCAAATAGCGGTAGATTTTGAAATACTCCAATTCAAACAGTGAAACTGATTTCCTGTACGTGAAATAATTGACAGCTCACCCCTGCACAACAAATTAAAATAAAAAAAACAACGAAATTTTGTAAATTCAATTCATAGATTACTGACCTCAGTTGGACATCAGCAAATGTAGCACATGAATTCATAACAAATGAACTTGAATGAAAGCACTTTTGTTTGAGGATTATGAGTAATTATCAAAGGCGTAGCAATCAGTTTAAAGGTTGAAAATGACTCTGTTTATCATTTGCCATTTGCAATCTATGAAGTGGATATATTGGTGAGCAAATTTTCACAGATAGGATTTATTTTTGTATTTACCATTGCTTTGCCTATTGTTTTGAACATAGTTTTTGCAATTGCGTTTCTCTTCTTCATTTATTTTCTCCACTGTTTCAGATGAAAAATGTGCTTGAAAGTCTGAACCATGTGGAGGAAAATTCTCAAGATCATCCTTCGCCTCCACACAATTTTGTTCCTTTATTTAGTCCAAGGGAAGAAGTGGATCAGAACCGGGCTCATTCTCCATTTGTTTTAGAAAGGTAGGTATGGGGAGCAAAATATTTTCAATAAATTTTGACTGTAACTTGTGACATAGATAAACTTTATGGTGGCTCACTGTGTCAAAATTTACCTCACTGAGATGTTTTGATGTGCTCACAAGAAAGAGTAGGGGAAAATTACTCTGTGGCCACTCATATTGGATAAAATTGATTAAGTTTCATATTATTTGTTCAAGGTGAAATTTTTGTACGTTCATATTTGGTCATCAGGCAGCAGTGGCATACTGGTATTTCTAAACATCAATTTTATGTGGATATTTGAAGGAATTAGTACAGGGATTGTCCATGTTCATAAGATCAGGCAATCACAATGTATGCAACTTTAAAAACACATTTCTCATGTTCTGTTTACGAGAGTACTCCACCTCAACACTGTTCTTCACTGATATTAGTACATCCAAAAGAAGCATCAGTGTCTGTATATTTTTGGAAATTCAATCTTTCATGTAGAAAATTGGTCACAAAAGCTATATTTGGTACAGAAAAGGCAGGAAGTTTACTTTGATCATATGACCCATATCTAGCATTGCACTAAACTGTTGGTCTTGGACAACCTTGGAAAAGAGTGTGGGGGTGGGAGTAGATTTAATACATGATAAAAGAATTCAGTCGAGGTTTTAGACCGTGTTACAAGTCTAAAATGATTGTTTAAGATGACTTCTTTTTATTTCATGCATTTCAGTGAAACACACAGTGTCATAGAATCACCTTTGATTACCTCAAGAACTTGCGAGTAAGGAAATATTTTTGTAGTTTTTGTGAATATTTTAAAAGAAATTCTCTGAGATTGTAAGAACCTTTGTATGGATATGACTTATTAAGCCGACTTGTCCCATGAGCTTTACACACAACTTTTAGTACTAGAATTTGGGGCACTCTCATCTCGATCTTAGAAACTTTATGATTATGTTCTTATGGGATTTTTTTTTTTTTTAATTGTCTGTAATATACCCAGCTCAAAGCAGGCAAAAATCATTACTTTTTAAAGAAAACATCAATATAAAATTATCTTCATACTTGATTGGCTGATTTTATCCTGTCAACATAAAGACTAAAATATCTCAGTGTTCTTTTATGTCTGGAGACCGTTCTTTTAAAAATTATTGCTTGACCAACAGCAATCATAATATACAGTTTAATGAGACAGCAATATCGTGCCCATAGATAGGTGTAAATTCATCTGATTTTCCATTTTCATCCCAGGTATGTGGAAAAAGCAATAGTAGAAACAATATCTGAACATATTTTTGGTGGTGCTTTAGAGCCAAATCAAAACTCTCATCAACAGTGTAAGTTGACAATTGTTTTTCTTTTTACTCTGATATTATGTCATAAATACCTCTAAAGTCACTTTGTGTCATGTACATGTTCTTGATAAAATCTGACACTTTTATTTAACATGTCATGCTGTTTTTGGAATACAGGATGTCACCTAACTATGAATATGAAGATTATTTGTACCTACAGTAAATATTCACAAGATATTTTTTCTTTAATGAGGAACAGGCAGATTCATTTGATTTTGACCTGTCGACTGTAGTTGAGTCAGTCTTTGTGAAGTACATGCAGGGTCACTTGATTTTGACATGTGTCATGTGGCAGTCAGTCAGCTGATGAGAAAGAGACAGAGGAGTTATTATACTTAATGTTGTGTCAGCCAACGATTAAGTAGAGATAGGGGTCACTGGTGTTCTCAACATCATTTAACCATGTCATCCCCTTTAAGAAAAAAAAAAAAGAAAGAGAAGAATTACTTGCATTTGATTGATCTCATCTGCCAAACTGTGCAAAGATTGAAAATTCTTCAGGTACCCTTTCTCTGTAATTCTTTATTCAGGCATGCTGACCATGAGATGACATTTTTACTGCTCTGTTTCATTCAAACACATTGTAATGGTTTTAAAGCTTTTAATTAACTCTTCGTAGCTGGGCGTTTTTTTAAAAAACAAAATGAAAGATAATTCAAACAAAAAATAACATTGATTCAAAATGAGGTACCGCTTTAACGTTATTTTCATTTAAAAAAAAATTATTTCCCTTTCCATAAAAGTGAATGCTTTTCCAACCTGCTCATCTTCATCTTGCCCACTAACGGTTCCAATGGGGACCCCCAAAGGCTGATTTTGTGTTGTATTAAAGGTATATGTGAACTGCAAAAATTCTGGAGCATGCAGGTTTCGGTCCACATGAATAATGACTTCTGTTGTATTATACTTGCTTGGTGTTCCACCATCCCGGACCATGACAAAAAGCTGCGGAGTTGAATGAAAATATCTTTCTTATGTCAGCTGATTCTACTCTTTCCATCTATTTGTGAAAAACTCATGTTTATTTTCTTTCATGACCATTTTTTTTTTTTAATTTATGTATTTTTTATATGATACGCCTTGCTTTTGTATTGAGATGAAAATGCAATAAAATACATTATAATTAACTTAATTTTACTGAATAGTTACAAAACACACAAACAATGTGAGCTATCTTTTAATGCAAATTAAAACACTATAACATTTTTTTTAGAAAAAAAAACACTTAAGCAACAGCATCTACTTCGTAACATTAAAAACATTGGATGAATAAATGTTCCAAAGTCAAGGAAAAGATTCTATTTTTACCAAGGCAAAATGATTCAACTATCTTTTATAATACAAAATAAAACACTTTTTGAAACAAATATTTTAAGCAACTGAACCCACTTCTTAACGGTAACACTGAAAACGTGGGATGAATAATTCTTCCAAAGTTAAGGTATAGATTCTTTTTTTTTACCAATGGGGTATGGTTCAAATTTTTTTTATATACAAAATTAAACATTTTTCGGGGGGGAAAAAAAATCAAAGCAACAGAATCCACTTTCTCAACAGTAACATTAAAGACCAACTGAAATCTATATTCTTGGCCATAGGGCTCAACTCACCCGATATTCCACTGCTGAAAGAAACTGAACTGTAGAGGTGTAATCCACTTGAATGTTGTTATTGTCTACTTTATTGATACCAAAAAATGGCACACCATCTCCACCTTCCAGGGAGTAGCTTAGGGTATTAAAAGGAGCCTGCATGTGTGAAATATATGAACAATATTAAAAAAAACAAAAAGAAAAAAATACTTTCAGAAATTCAAATATGTGCATGTGGATAGCAAAAGCCACCCAGTCATTAATTACATATAATCAATCGTATCTGCTTTTGAATATTACGAAAAGCTATTAAGATTATTTCCTGCTCCCTAATCCTAACCATTAGATACCCAACCAAAATAAAGGGCAAATAATTATATTACAAAATGTACAAAATACCATATCCTTATCATTTCTATGGAAAAGATGGAGATTGTCTGGCCATATCCTAAGACAAGATAGTGAACATGCTGCGTCCATAGTATACTAGTTCAGAACTTAAGACCCATATCCATGACAAATTTAAGACAGGAAATGGAACTTTGACTGTGGAGCCCCAAGGCAAAATGCAGAAAGTAATACACTTCAAACGCACAATATTTAAAGTTTGCAGAAACAAACAGTGGCTGGTGGAAATAGATTGAATGAACTTATTAAGACCACTATGTTCATCACTGTGGTTGGTCTCTCTATATAGTCACCACAAAAGCGAACGAAAGAAGAAGAACTCCTTTAGAGGACAAAGTTGATTTCAACAAGTTTGAAGTACACTATTGGAAAAAGCATCTGTTGACTTAGAACGCCAAAAAAGTTTGTTAATCTTGCCAGGTTCTGATATGAAATAATATTTTAATCAATAAAACAATGCGAGAAAGTGTACTCTAACATGACAATAAGATTACACATGGCTCTGAAGCCTGGTCACAAACAAAACTGCTGAGGACAAATGGAATCAGGCTGGCCAAGCTTGGCATCTAAAAGATTGTCTCACAAATACAATAAAATACAAAGTACACGTTCTTTGGACACATTAGGAGACATCCCATGATATCTAAAGGAACATTATCCAACAACACATTCTAGAGGAAGATGAAGAGTAAGATGGAGCAAGATTGTTGAGAGAAACTAAGAGAAAGATCTGAAAACAGTATGAAAGATGATGATGAAAAGAGACCTTTTTCATACTAGGCCAACAGGAAGGTGACTTTCCTGAGGGAACATGTCATTTATAGACGAATAAAAGGACATTATTTAGAATTGACACAAAATAGTCGTTTTTGCACTTTTCACTTTTAAGTCAATGTTTTCATAATTTTTTCTCTTACCTGAGTGTCAAGGTCTGAAGCTTCCATAGTACCAATAATGCCCAAACCATCAGTTTCATCTATGAAAAAGTCATATGGCGGTGATGTCCAAGAGGGGTTATTGTTATTTCGAATCACAGTTATGCGAACCACGCCTGGCAGACTTTCGAGACTTGGGACTCCTCGATCAACCGCTACGACTTCAAACTGTGAAAGATTGTGTTAAATTCAGTGTGGATTCAAAACATAGATACAAGACATATCAGAGGCAGTGACAAAAGATTGTTTCAAATGTCATTTATGGCCTAATTTTATTTTCTCAGAACCATAATTATAATACACAAAAACATTTTGCTTCCTGTTCACTCATTTAAATAAAATTTGCTTTATTCATCAAAATTTACCAAGAGCTAATGACAATAGTCATTGATGACTTAATAATGATTCTGTATAGTGTTTCTGTTTAAAAATGTTAGCATATATATTTTGTCCTTATATATTCATGTTTGACATCAGACTACTTTTTGACCAACCTCAATTCCAGACAGTATACAATTGGACAGACAATATATGACACACTTCATAACTATACCAAGGTAAATAAATTAAAAAAAAAAAACCCAAAACATTATCAGATTCTGCTAAATAAGAAAATACTCTTACTTCATATTGATTTCCCAAGCAAGGACTTTGTCTGAGATCTTGTGAAGCAAAAATTATGCCTGATGTAGGATTAATATCAAAACATGACAAGCTTCCATCATTCGAAGGATTTTGAAGTCTGAAGGAGATTTCATTATTAGGCCGCTGGAAAGAAATTAAATAGAAATGTTGATATAAGTCATTTGAAGTGTCACATGTAAATGTTTATTCACTTTCAAAGATGAGTATACTCAATTTATATAACAATTTGTTTCAATATTCTTTTTACTAGATGACCTTACCACTAGATCATCATCTGTTGCATTGACGTCAAAGATTGTTTGTCCATATGGTTGATTTTCAGGGATATCATCTTCAAATAAATCTGATCCTAGGACGGGGTTCTCAAAATTAGTTGTTATGGAAACTTCTGCCACTGTAGAATTGCAGAGATCACCACCATCACAAACTTGTATTCTGACCTGAAAAACGGAATGAGATTTTTTTAATATGATAAAAAGAGTAATAAATATGAATAAAATACCGTGCAAAATCTGGAAGCAATTACTGAAAAAAGCAAACAGATTTTTAAAAAATTTTGTTGATTAAAATTTGACTTTTCATTCGCAAAATATAAAAAGATGAGAACATGTCAAATAACATGAAGAAGACATAATCTAAAAAAGGTATGTCACAGATTAACACATCAACTTTGCAACATACAGTTTTATGATGAATGACATTAGCTTTTAACTTTCAATTAGTGTTCCAAGAAAACTTCATATAAAAAAAAAATTAATTGTCCTACTTATCACAGAACAAATAATATCAGTGCATAATATGTGAAAGATAAGATAAGATGAAATAATGTTTCAACACAAAACTACAGCAAAATATAACTGACAATTACATCAATGTGTTGGTGATACAGCTGATTTTTTATTTTTATTTCCATCATCATGTCTAGAATATTTTTTTGTTATAAAATTGTATTTTTCATGGGAAAATTTAATTCAAGATGACATTGAGTGAATGTTAATAAGATTTTAAACAAATTCACTTTACAGTCAGATGATGAAAAAAAAGAACTTTTCAAATTACCTTCTGATATCATTCAAACCTATGACAAATATCCTTATTCATACCCTGAATGAGTTGCTTCCGCCTCCATCCAAATCAGTACCAACTGTTACAAGGCCATCTTGGTTTATGTCAAAATATGCCCCGGCTCCATCATCACCGATTATTTCATAGCTAAGTTCACCAAACCTAGTTGCCTGAAAAAATAATATGATGAAATATTTCTTAGAAATTTTACTCCAATAACATAGCAGCTCAATTCAAACTACTTATAAAGACATTTTTCTTCACAAAAAAAGGAACAGAAGTTTTAGTTTAAATGGTGTTGTGGTGTGAATTGTTACTCTATGTGGCAGCGTGGCTGCAGGGTCAGAGTGTTGGGACTTGTAACCGCAGGGTTTCGAGTTTGAAGTCAACCTTGCAGTGGCACTGTTTAGTCTTTGCAAAAGGCTATTTACATACATTTCTTGTCACTCCCCACTCAGCTGTTATTGAGTAGTCGACCATAAGCAGAGGAAGATCTTGTCGGTATCCTGGAGCAATAATAAGCACACAGAAATTTCTTTTGGTTCTTCTTTATACTGAAGCAAGTAAACCTGTAAAATGGCTGGATCTCTGTATATTCAACAATGAGTTGAGAAGACAAGTGGTTGAAAAGGCCTGTCAGGGAATACTTATAAAGTGCTTTAAGCATGTTTAGTGGATTTAGCACTATGTAAAAGCTCACATTATTTTTTTTCTTTGCATTTCTCTATGATGCTAAATAGTAAAATAATAAAATGAGGCACTTCTGCTTCTTACTCTTCTTCTTTATACATACTGATTGACTTAGTTTAACTGAGCATTTTTATCGCTGTGCGTATTTGGCTGAAATTACCTTGACAATAATCCCATGTCTAAAGGTACTTAAATGCAGAGCATTCTTAATGTTGTCAAAGCTACTGCTGTATTTGTCTACAGTGTATGGGAAAAATTAAAGTAAATTGCTATTGATTCTCAATGCTGGTCAGGTGTAAGTTCAATAGCCTTGCTGTCTAGTACTACATCTGTTTACACTAATACGCTTTTGGTCCAGTGGTGTATCAATGAGTCCATTTGTATCCCTGTAAAAAGTTGCGACTTTTGGTCTTGGCAATCTTTCACATAATTAATTTCATCATGGTCAACATCGCAGTTATGACCATGAGCATCATCGTCTCTTATAATCCTCACTTTAGTCAAACTGTGAGCAATGATGTTACATCTGCCACTGTCATCATAACATCATCATCATCATCATAATCATCATCATCACGCAATTCATCCATCTCAGCTTAATAAGAAACCATGTTAAATTTTCCGTAATTGCGCTTCATGCGCCCATTTGTGTAGCTATGCATGTGTCTGAGAGTGTATGTGAGTAGGTGTGCACCTGCATACTTATGCATGTGTGTACATGTATGTGTGTGTTTGTCTGTATCTAAGTGCATTTGTACTTCTTGTGAGTAAGTGTGTGCATGTTCGTCTATGTATCAGAGCTTGTTAAACCTAACATGAATTGCTACTTTATAGACAAAAAAGA
>JAOWAZ010521673.1:0-10604 GCA_028565935.1 Goniobranchus fidelis
AAGAAGAAGAAGAAGAAGAAGAAGAAGAAGAAGAAGAAGAAGAAGAAGAAGAACAACAACAACAACAACAACAACAAGGACAAGAACAAGAAGAACAAGAACAAGACTAAGAACAAGAATGAGGAGCAGGAGGGAAAAGGAGGAGGAGGAGCTGGAGGAGGAGCATGAGGAGGAGGAGGAGAGGGAGCAACAGCAGCAGCAGCAGAAGAAGAACAAGAAGAACAAGAACAAGAACAAGAAGAACAAGAATTAGAACAAAAATGAGAAGCACTGTTTACAACAAAAGATTGTTTGCCTACAGTAACAAGACATTTGTAATGGAACTCAGTAAAAACTCAGCCGTTGAAAATGAGGGCCTAATATTATTTTACATAAAACGTGCTAGAAATGTATAATAGGTCATCGTGTGTTTTGCCTCCTCACTTCACATCGAGATGCCACCCACCAATCAGAGTGGAGAATAACCTCGAGAGGCGTTCTGAGGCTGGCTCAGTTAGTCTAGACAGAATGTCGCAGGTGAATCAGCTGGCTTAAAAAGAGAAAAAGGGTCACTTATTTCCAATTACTACCCCCATAGTTTTATTATCCCTTTCATCCTATGCCCAGCAAAAAGCAATTATAATGCTTGAAGCATGTATTTGGAAGATGAATAAAGCCTGGCGAACTTTATTTCACTGGGAAAGACCAATAATGGATAAGGCGTGTTGGCATATTTTGACGTTAGTTTTATCAAATTTTCTGGATTTTTTAGAATCTTGTGGTCAACCTCTATCACAAAAAATTCTGTGAATTTGGCCTTTTAGATTTTGAAATTTGATTTATAAGTGTTTCAAAACTGCAAATAAGCAAAAACCCCAAAATTGATATTTTTGACCAAAATCAATCATCAGGTTTTGCATATGCGCTTAATTCTGTAGGTGTGCTTCTATTGTTACGATGGTTGATGATATTTGGGTTCTGAAATATCAAGTCATGGTTTGTTTTGAGAATATTCGTTACTGTTTGTATTGTTTGAACATCTAGATCACTGTCTTGTTCTGTTTTTATTTTGACGAGGTAAGTCAGGTTACAGGTCCCAAAAGACAGAGGGAGGCAGTGACGATAAGAGCTGACATGGTGTATCGGATGTTGTCGAATTACACCTCCTTATGTGTGGCAACATCTCGTAAGGTGACTAGTGGTCAACAGGATTGAACTTTTTCTTCCTCTTCTTCCTCCTCTCTTTTTGGGTTTGTTCTAATATATGTAGGTTTTTAAGTTGAGGGAAAACACCTTGGGGCAATTTCCGAATATTTTTTGTCATCCAATTAATACGCCTTTTATCTTGAGTCAGCAAGTCTCTGACTGCTGGTTTGACTGTTGTTAACTATATTTAATCTTGTTGGTCAAGACAAACCCCGAGGTCAAGGCTTTCTAATTCATGGTGCAATGCAGGCGGTGTGTCAGAGTTCATGGCAGGAAAATGTGGCATTAAAAGTGTCATATAGGAAGACAAAAATTACAATAAAATCACTTCACATGTGAAAATTATAAGATAAAGGATATCACTTGAATCACTATTAAAAGAGGAATCTTCCAGTAAAGAATGTAAATCCAATAGATATAAAATGTCCATTGAAAAATTGAATATATGTGGAGGTGAAAAATTCTGCTGCTTTGTGGCGCTGATCAAAACAACATAATAAATAAAATTAAAACATTTTTCCTATTGTCTCTAAATTAATGCATAAATATTTGGAATACATATAGAAACAACATTGGGGTTTTGACATATTAACTTTTGACTATATCCACTGAGAAATTTTTTGAGTAATCTGTCTTGAGGATTATGATGACATCATGTCATCTAAGCGCTGAAGGCCTTGTACCAAACTCTTAAAAACCAAATAAACAAAGTAGTATCCCACCCAATACACCTATATAATAGACAATATTCTAGATAACTCACTTGCGGCCTCTGCATAAGTTTGAGATGATGATTAACTTGCTTTTTCAAATCTTCAGGAGGGGTAAAAATATCATCATAAAAGTCCAGCATAAAAGATACCAGCTGTAAAACCAACAAATCGTCTAAATCTTCCTCGTTCTGAGGCCGCACAATTGCAGAATAAAATGTTCCAAGAACCTATTGGAGAAAAAGCATTGTATATATATATTACCAATCATGTCCATCCAAAAAATCTATTCCATAGTTTTGATTTTCATTTTAGATCATTTGCATCAAAGTCCTAATGAATATTTTTCTATACATAAAAATCTTTTTATCAGAATTATGTACAGGAGGATATTGTTTAAAGTCATGCTCATTTGATAAATCAAAATGCTTAACTCATCTTTTGGCCTTTTATTGTTCATGCAAAATTCAAATACTAAACATTGATTTATTAATGTTGCTTTATAACTTTTAGTAGATGTAGTTATTAAATAAAGCACCTGTTAGAATCAACTGAATATGCCTAACCAAAAGTGAGTTCAAAAAGCCTGTTTTCTTGCATAGCTGAAAAAAAGGAAAAAATGAGTTGTGACTGAGCATGACGATAGGTTTTCCAGGTCCAATGTGACAACTGATCATGAAAATCGACAATGGCCTACCAAATCAGACAACAATCATTCAAATTAAAGATAAAAGATTGCATTATATAGCGCTTTACACTGTTATACGAACAGTCTCTGTGCGCTTTACAATGCTTTATCCCCTAGCAGGCATACTCCCTGTGGAGTATATGGTAAAGTGTAGTTAGTTAGCACAACAATACCAGCCTATTGCTAGGAACTCATTTAACACTTGAGTCCAGTGAAGCAATTGAGGTAAATTTTCTTGCTTTAAGGAAAAAACACAAGTACTTGATGGTGGGAATCGAACCCCGGACCTCCGAGTCTCAATCAAACACCTTTACCATTGAGCAATCTGTGCCCCTAAATTAGACACTTCATTGTTCAAATGTAAATCCTGATGAAGATACTAGACCAAGAGAAAGCTCATATAAAGCTTGATCTAGATAGAGGAGTAATTATGCTCATGATTCCTCGCTTGGGACTGAGCTCTGCTCAGATCAACAACCCCTCAGGAGAGGCCTTTTTGGACATTTAAAAAAAAATTCATCTTTCATTAACTAATCAACAGATACTAAAAAATTTGTGACATTATCCCTAGGTAGGCCTCCCTTGAGTGGCATCAACATGGAGAACAGCTTCCCAGACTCGGATTCTGACTCTTGAATAGGACCAGAAGAAGCAAAATGTTTGAACATGTTACAATCTTCCATCATGTTATACCAATTTGTGATGGAAACAAAAGGGTAGATCAAGATCTAGACTCATCATTTCCTCAAGATTCAGGTTTTTGATCCAACGACCTGGGGTTACATCCGAGTTGGTCTATCTACAAGTGATCTAAAAATTAATTACCCTGGCAAAGCGAAACTTAACACACATGTTATAACAATATGGGCCTGCTCACCCAGCCTCTGTGCGATAATGCCATCAGGCAGAAATTATGCAATCCGGCCCGAGAATTGGTCAGAGCCATCCCGCAACTGCTGCGGGATCCATCCCAACTGAGTTAAATCTAATGCTTTCAAAAATCTTTTTTTCCTTTGCCATCATTTGTGGAAATAAAAAGTGCAATTAATAAAGCTACTAAGCCAAAATTATGTGCTTTCCATGGGCCACATACTCTTTGATTTTTTTGTATCAAAGAACCCCAATGTGCTAGCCGGGCAAAAGGAAATGAAGAACATCAACAGCATATTATGTTTATGCCCAGGAGATTGAATAATTCAGAAAATCTAATAAATGTGAAATTTTGAAATACTGCTTTATTTAAGATTTTTGCCTCTAATTTGCTACTAAGCCTGTTGTCTTTTCTTACATCTGATCGATGTCTAAGCAGAGTGATAAGAGAAAAAGATCTAATGCAAACTATTGAGCAGAATTCAGGGTTAAAAGTGGCTTACTAAGGTAAAATTCAAGGTTTCTCAAGGTCCAAAAATGTTTTTTAAAGGTTCCAAATGAAATTACAATATAGTGTGTCCATACATTCAAGCAAACTAACAACACTCAAGGGTTAAAAGATCCAACAGTAAAACTGTTCTCATTCACAAAATTTCAGGAATCTGTACTTGCAAGTGATCCTTCAAAAATATTTCTTTTTCAGTTTGGTTGATACAGATTTCCCAGTTATTGTCATTTTCAAGGTTTTGCAAGATCTCCTGGTAAAATTCAAGTCTTTTCAAGGTTTTATACGGTTCTAATTTTTTCTAAGGTTTTTCAAGGTTTCTCAAGGTTTCTTCTCACCCTGAGAACTGTAATAAATTGTTGAAATTCAGAAGTTGAACCGTTACTAAAAAAAAAAAAAGTAATAGACAGGTTTCCGTAAGATCTTGCACAGATCATATCTTCACCTTGCACAGATCATATCTTCACCTTGCAGCAGATAATTGAAAATCTGGATTCTCTTGTTAGTCCCCACAAGGTTTTGCATACTCTGTAAGGCCGACAATGAATCCGTAAAGATTACATAGTTCTTCTTTGTTGATTGCCTTCAAGGCCATAAGAAATCCTTCAAGTTCGGTATTATATACCGAGGTAGTACATGGCTGCTCCAGTCTTCTCGTCTTCTTTTGAACCGTCTGTATACATCTCTTAAAAGTTATGATATTTCTCTTTCAGTTGAAGAAATTCGTTTTGATAAATGAGGCTGTTCTTTTCATTGTGAATGTACAGATTTCCCTAAAAATGCGGAAGATTGGAAGCTATGGTAGTCCAAGCACAATGTTGGTAAAATGTTTTCGCCACTTATCTCTTAAATTTGCCCAGAAAGAGGCAATAAAAATAATTAGGAACTCATTCAGTTCAATATACAAGTATCCAAAATAACCTCAACAACAAGAAGCATGATGATCGTCTCATATTATAGCGAATTGTATGCCCGAAACAGCAAACAAATCAGAATATTCACCATAGGGCCGAGGCCATTATTCAAGCGGCACAGCGATATTGAGCGAAATAAATATTATATTGTTTTCAGAGTGGACGGCCAAGTTATGAGTTTTTCCTGCGCAGATCTCGCCAGCAGTAAGCGGCACAATACTTTCCGATGTTTCTTCTCGCTCATAGCTACTGCAAGCCTCAGCCTCTTTTATGACGCCATGTACTACACAACGACAAACTTGAGCCACAAGACATCAGACAAGGTACAACAGGCAAAAACAACTGTGAGAAATGGATGCTGATAAACCTTTGAATTTTATTCCTCTAGGTGGTTTTCCGTGCTCGTTTTTGCAGGTCATCCCTGACCAGATCCAAAAATGCACAAAATGTATGTGGATATATTCTAAAGCATGACCGAAATCTTTCCGCATTATTTTTTTAAATAGTTTGGCAACTGGTGGTATTCCCCAAATTCTTCCCTTTTAACATTGATGGGATGTACTGATACTTCCTCTTGCTATCCAACACCAATTTATGTCTGAGATAAGTTGAAGTCTCAAGACATTCAAACAAAATGAGAGCAGCCATTTTTGCCTCTTACTATACATATCAATCAATAAATATACAATCTACTCCTAGCTGGCTTGTCGCTACTTTAGGTTGAGAACCTCAGCTAATATCATGAACACCCACACAGCTTTACTACTCAACCCTTGCGTCTCGCTAGCTAGAAATATCGCTCCGACCATGGTCATCCCAAAATGTATTGCTTATGGCTAGTGTACTCTCTCGCCTATCGCTCACCATCTCTTGCTTGTATCGTGGCCTCAGCCTAATGACCAGGAAAAAAGCAGAAAACGAGACTTCCAATGTTGAATACAGACTTATGGACTCCAGAGGGCAAATACGGAAAAAACCCGTGTGATACGGAACGGTTGGCAACTATGCAGATGTGAAACCTCAAATGCATTCAGGATCAACACAGGAATACATCTTATCACTGTTTTTGTTCATCTTCGCCATTGACTTTGTTACGAGAAACAGTAAAAAAGAAGAAAACAGAAACTACATGGACTTTCACTGAGACACTCGAGGACCTAGATTTTGTGGATGACATAGTTCTTGCTTAAAGATTCACGAGTTTGAAACACACAAGATTAGAACTCTCAAGAAAATTCACAAAAAATTGATTTGGAAAAAAAAATACAGACAAAACTGAAACAATGAGGATGAACAGCAAGTAGTGGGAGATTCTTTCACTCAAAGGTTCAGACGTGGAAGATGTGAAAACTTCACATATCTGGGTACCAAACCTGCTAGGACGGAAACATGGATGCAGAAATACATGAATAATTAATAAAGGCAAAAAAAACCAACATCTTTGGCACCATAAGTAGTATCTGGAAATCCAAAAAACTGTTTAAAAATACAAAGCTAAGAATGTTAAAATCAAATGTCCTACTGAATCTTGGAAAATGGCCAAAGGCATCTCTGCCAAAAAACTTTTTATATGTATGTATAATAACTCAATTGTATTTAATTGATTTTTACTGTTTAAATCCTCTGAAGATTATTGTATGTATGGTGTAAAACGCCTCTGAGCACATTATGGATTTTGGGCCATATAAAAGTGTTATTGCTATTGACATATAAAACAAAAAGGACCAAACATAGCCTGACAGATGGTAGCGAAGGGATGAGAGAAATGGCTCCAGCCTAACCTACTTAGTCACCTGTAATGATATCTACAGAGAGGACTGGCATGAGGCTGATTCTATCTCTCAGCTGATGGGACCAGAACCCACATATGGATTTTGGGATACCCTAGTCTATTTTTCATGCCAGCAGATACAATTATTTTGTTGATGCTTACCAAACTTCTAGTACTCTGTGTTGGATCCAAGCACAAATTTGGGTTCGCAGTCATCTTTGTCATCATTTTGAACAGAATATGAAGTTTCCTTCGAGATGCAGGGGGCATGAGCAATGTTATCAACTGAAGATAACTCTTTGCTCGATCTTCTGATAGCCGAGTTTGAGGATCTATGAATAAACAAAATTAGCACACTTTTGTTTGAGGAACATTATGTCAAAAATAACACTTTAAAACCAAAGTCAAACAATTTCTCATCAATCATTCATTAAAATTTGTTACTCTTGCCTTCGAATATTTTCATTCACAAATCAAGGCCAAGAGAACTGAGAGGAGAGCATGATTAATTCATGAAAAGATTTGAGGAACTTCATACAATAAAACTGTGGATCAACTGACTGACGATTTAGAAAACTAAATGTAAGTGAAATGTGTACAAATAAGTGTTTGATATTTAAAATTTTTGCATGTCTTACTAATAGTCAACTCGTGCCCTTGTTTTTAAATGAAATATCATGAAATTTTTATCACTGGCTGAATATTTATTTATTTATCTGTAAACGTCATGAATGGTTAAAAAGATACAAATGTATGAAAAATGTCTCACATTTTTGTGACCACCCGATAAAAGATGAGTTTTAGCATATCAAACTTACATGCCACATAGTCGTAGTCTTGACTGCCATAACCAGCTCCAGCATGACTTGCATACAGAGGAGTTACATTGGATAAACTGAATGCTGATTGCCTGCTTCCCATTTTCACATCTTGTAATTGAAAGCATGAAGACGTCAGTGGTGTAGATGTTACTTGGCGAGATAGTCTGCGATTGACAAATGGCGCTGTGTGTTTTGTGAGGGCCTGCCCAAAGGATGTAAGATTTACACTGCTGACATTCTTTCTTTCCCTCGAGGCGTCCAACACTGGTCTGTAGCCTGGACCATAACACCCAGATTCAAGGGGAGAATACAAATCTAGGACAGATGATGATTTAATAGCGCCATTTGGGATAGTGTCTTTTGATCCAACATTTTTTGACAAATATGCTGACCTTTCATTTCTCATCTGAAAGCTATCAAAAATATGACGAGAACCAATATCTTGTGAACTAGTATCTCGTCTGTTGCGAAAAGGTGATCCATGATTTCGTGGGAGAGTTTGTGATTGAAGGGGCGTATAATCAAAGCATTTACTAGGAAGTTTTTTTCCTGAGATTCCTTCACCAACCTTTGCCCTTCCATTTAATGGAAAAGACGCCTTCTTTGCTAGTGTTGTGCTTGTATCCATTTGATTATTCCAACTTGAATTATGCATATTTGTCAATGAGTCTTGATGAAAAGCTGAATTTTTAAGGTTTGATCTAAGGTCATCTCTACTGCAAGTCAGACTTGACTGCGAATTGGCTCTGAGCTTGCTTTCTTGTGGAAAGTCAGTGCAAGCAAAAGATTTACTTCTACCAAATCCTGATGCCAGTCCACCAAATAAATAATTGTTCATTGATCCTTTACACACAGTCACATTTTCCATTGACTTCACTCGTTCAAAATTTAAATTTGGTGAAATTGGCAGTTCTTTTTCAGAGATTACATCAAAATGAGTTTCAACAGGTGAGTAAGAAGCATCCTCATCCTCTTCGTCACAATGTCTATAATCTGTGCAAACACCATTATCATAGTAGACACGGGTAACTGTGCGATTGTCTGGGCCAAAAGCTGTTTCATACTTTGATACTTTCAAGTTTGGCATAGAGCCAAATTTTCTGCCAGCCAAACAACTCCTTTTTGAATAAGATGTAAAATCATTGGCTGAGAGGTTTGTATAACATGTTTTACCAGGCATGGGTAAAGAAGATACCACATCTGTCTTATAAACATTATTTGTCTTCTCCACATTTCCCTTACTACTGTTGTTATGTCTAAAACTTGTCTTATGCAAGGATTCATTTGATTTCTTGAGATTAATAGCATCTTGGTGTTCAGTCTCAAGACAGATTTGGTTTTCATTTCCAGTCATATCAGGATCATAAGATTCCTCCACACCATCCAATAAGTTATATTTCTTCGCTAAGTTCATTATGACATTTTCTAAAGAGGCTGAGGTCCACAAACTGTCAATGACAGATTCCCTTTCCTTGATGTCTTGAGAGGATTGATTGCCTGCAAAAACTGAGGGATAAAAATATATTAAATATTTGGCATTTTCCTCCTGATTCTGTCATTTTGAGTTCATCAATCAGCTAAATTAATTTCTCACACTGTCATTCACGTGTTTATTGTCCCATTTCTGTAACTAAACTGCAAGGTTTACATTTATCAGACAGATCTTTAAAAAGCATAGCTTGATTCATGATATTATCCTGCATGTTTAAGAGTCTGAACATCTTCTTACCCTCACACTAAATTGAAACCACAAACTTAAATTTAAGAGCATGACACTGTGCAAAAAGAAATATTTGGTTATGGACCGAGTGGAGAAAAATTTGCAGATAATTTGTAATCTTAATTTGCCCCCCCAAAAAGTACAATTTTGCCTTCCCTGGTATTAAATATAAATAACCATTTCTCAAACAGCTCCAGCTGTAAAGCCATTTTTATTTTTAAACAAACAACAATATTCAATGAGCAATGATACAAATTTAATTTTCTCATCCAGTAGTATAGATCAATGTCAACACAATTTACCAAAGACATTGCAGATAGCATCATATAATGAAAATGGCACCAATGATTGTTCCAAGCCCAGGAAATAGTCTTTCACAACAACAAACACATCCTTTTCAAATCCAGGGTAGTTTGGAAGCCCCATCTCCTGAGGTTCTGGCCCTGTAGTTTACAGACATACAATAAGACATACTTTTGAAAAGGAAAAAAAAAAACTTTGCTTGTGTAATTAATAGGCAGAAAAACCCTGAACTTATTAAAATCAAAATCAAAGGATGTGCAATGCAATTTATCAATCACATTTTCTTCAGCCATTATTGCAGATAAGACTTTATTTCCTGACTGATATTTGCAGAATTAAATCAAAATTTTCAAACAAGCATCCCCTGTCAGCCCATTATGCTGTAACTATGACATGGTTTAAAAAACAAACAATCTTTGATGAATGAGGTCTAGTCAAGGATTGTGAAAAAAGATTAAACCCTTGGTATGGTCTATATGTGATAGTTGAATCAGATATGAAACTGTATAAATATAACAAAAAAACATAAAGAAATCACTAGCAAATAGATAATTTGAAAGGGTGCATATTATATTAAGAATATCAATAATTAAAAAGAATGGATACAGATGCATCACTTCAACCAATCAATTTTTATAACATAAACACCAACAATTACATTTCAAACAGACCTGAGATTATAAACAGAAAACTCACATCTTGCCAAACATTTCATAGCAGACCAAACCCAATGAGGAAATTGGTCTTCAGGGGAAATATTGGTCACTGTGCCATTTTTGTTGACATAGGTGCAATTGTGCATGATGAACGTTCCATTGATAGCATCTGCTTTGATAATATCTTCAGGCCATTTAATGCCAAATGCTCTTTTCATCCTGCAAAACAAAATGAAGAAAATGTATTTTATTTACAGTCTTCGTTTTTATTTTGCTTAGTCCATTGGCCCTTAAATAAAAATTTGAAACCTTAAGATATTCAAACAAGAATCCACTCAACTCTACTGAGTGATATAGCAACATCTGAAATTAACATCAAGACTGTTTTATTGTGAGAGGATATCAGTATTACAAGTAAGATGGAAAAAAGAGTCTTTTGAAGAAAGACAACCTATTGAATG
>JAOWAZ010521784.1:0-10598 GCA_028565935.1 Goniobranchus fidelis
TAGATAGATAGATAGATAGATAGATAGATAGATAGATAGATAGATAGATAGATAGATAGATAGATAGATAGATTGTCATTCCGTTATATCAGTGATATCACGTGAAGAGATACACAGACAGATTTAATAGACACATGATGATAGATTGTTAGTGAGATATTTAAATACATACATACCTTATACAGATACATATGCACTCATACATACGTCCACACATTCATAGATAACCATTGCATGTTTAGATTAATAAATTACAGTTTTGTTAAACATATAAATATTTGCATAAAAAGATATGAAGATAAACTGGTATATAGAAAGGTAAATAAATTAATTATTAAATAAAGAGATTAGGTCTTTAAATGCTTTTCTTGTCTTTTGCCTTTGAACTGTCTTTTTTAAAAAAAATACCTCCATTAGTATTAACAATTAAATTAATTTTGACCGGTTCCTAACTTATATGACTCCCAAGTAGAAATTCATTCATTGCTTTATTTTCTTGGCTGATTACTTCAGAAAGTGTTGTTTTTATTATCGGATTTAACACCTTTGCTTTAAAAAAAATTATTCTTTGGAAATGAGACCTCAACACCCGGTAAAGCAATCGGTTCATTTGTTTTGTTTAACATAAGCTTTATAACGGGTGTTTCGTAAAAAACTTAACCCATGTGGCCTTAATGGCCCATTCATAAGGTTTAATGCACACTTAAATCTCATCATTAGATTTTGGCATCACGTTGAAAGTCTGCATGACGTAATCGTTTAAATTTCTGTGCAATTCGATACTTACTGATCAAGTTTCCTTCTGCTTGTCTCTTTCTTCTCTTCATCGGATATTCCGTTTTCATTGAAAATATTATTTAAACCAAGTTTTTCATCTTTCATTTATGATGTAGGTTTATATTCTAAATTTATACATTTCTAGATCTATATATCTAGATGAGTTCTGGGTCTAGGTTGTTCCCCTTGTCTTTTCACGTTTAGCGCTTGCGGCTCTGCTTTTAAGAACTGTACGCCTTCGCTAACAACTGAAAGCTTAGCTACTATCAGTTTTGGTAAATAGGTTGTTAGACTGAAAGCAGCTCTTCGCAAAAAAAAAAATCTTGAGACGTTTTTTGAATGTTTGCACTAAAGATTCAGAAACTATTGACTCAGACAGCCCGTTCTAGCGCCACAATTAGATATCTAGTCCGCATAGATAAGATCTGTGATAGTCCCAGTATTCCTCTGATTTATTCATTTAGAAAATTTAGACTAATTATTTAGGGATTGCTTGTTAATAGGCCTACCTGAAAACATAATAAACATCATAACCCAAATCAGCGCGAGATGGGGAAGCATCGAATCGCAGCGGATACAGCAATAGATCGAGCCTAGTCGTTATGAATCTGATAATAAATAAGACCCAAGCTTTAGTATTCAACACGAAGGCCCAAGTGAACTCTAAAAAGGGCCTCATGATTTGCGTTTTATTTGAAACACCCTTTATTATGTTTTATGTTCAGTAATAAAATGATTTTTTACTCAACACTTGCTCTATCCCCATACAGAAAGCTATTGGTCAAAGCTGACATTTTCCTCCTGGAAGATTCATGATCTACACCTTTAGAAAATACACAGAGGAAGTATAAATCAACTCTAGAGGAGTTCTTCAAGGTTAAGCATTCTTCTTTTTGTGGTCATGCTACTGGAGCCTTTTCGACAGTACTAGATGTTTGAGTCAATCATTAAAACTGAAACCTATGATGAAGGTATTAAGGACTTTATTATCAACTTTGATTTCCAAGTGGAAAAATGGCCTGCATGATTTAAACGCTTGACTGGTGTCTTAAGTATCAGGAAGTGGACATTTGTGCAAAAAGTACTGCATTATGTCTTGAAATACTCTCGATTACACAAACGATTATCATAGCATTTCATCTAAAGGGAGTCTCAATTCATCATTACTTTGGAAAGTTACTAGATTACGTCTCAAAAAGATTGACAACATGAATGTTAATTTGCAACGTCATTGGACTTCATTGCAAAGGGCTCAAAGTAAGTATCCTGATTTCGAACATCATTGGATTACGTCTCAAAGACTTTAACCAATGAAAGACATTTTGGTACATTGTCAACATCAACGTGAATGTTTAAACATTACAGGATTACCTATCCAAAATTTGAAAAATGAAAGTTAATTTATAAGACCGTTGTATTGTGTCTCAAAAGCTTTTAGGGCACGCTGATTTGGAAAATCTTTGGATTTCTTCTTAAGGGCTTTAAAGGAACGTTGATTTGGAAAATCTTTGGATTTCTTCTTAAGGGCTTTAAAGGAATGTTGATTTGGAAAATCTTTGGATTTCTTCTTAAGGGCTTTAAAGGAATGTTGATTTGGAAAATCTTTGGACTTCTTCTTAAGGGCTTTAAAGGAATGTTGATTTGGAAAATCGTTGGATTACGTCTTAAGGACTTGGAAATATTTGGATTTCTTCTTGAGGGCTTTAAAGGAACGTTGATTTGGAATATATTTGGATTTCTTCTTAAGGGCTTTAAATGAACGTTGATTTGGAAGATATTTGGATTTCGTCTTAAGGGGTTTAAAGGAACGTTGATTTATTTGGAACATCTTATGATTATGTTTCAAGGACTTTAAAAGAGCATTGATTTGGAAAATGGTTGGATTACGTCTTAAGAGCTTTAAATGAATGTTGACTTGGAATATACTTGGATTGCGTCGTAAGTGCTTTAAGACAGTTGATTTGGAACATCTTTGGATAATGTCTCAATTGCTTAAAAAAAGATATTTGGATCATCACAACATTTAGTCTCAAAGGCTTGAAAATGTCATTTAAAATTGAATCATCAATGGATTGTGTCTCAGTGGCTTTAACAGGAAGCTTAAAATGAGCATCACTGTGCGACTTATCAAACATGTAGACAATGTCATTTAATTTTTGAACAGTGCCTGACCCAGTTCTCCAAAACTTCAACCGCATCTGCAACAGCAATTATGAGCAATGTTAAGTTCAATGAATTTTAACCTCCAGATTACCGTTGCATAATGAAAGTATAGCGCTCACAGTCACTGTGACCTCAACATTACTTTTGGAATAATGCGAAAGAAATCTGAAACACAGAGTAAAAAATCTGCCTTGAAGACTGATCTGTAAAATTATTACTCGATGATTTCTGAAACATACATACCTTTAAACTGTGTTGATTTAGGAAATTTCCGGCGTCATGTAATTTAGTATTAGACTTCAAGTTATGTCAACAGTTATTACTATATCAGAGATTTTCTTCAATGATTGCACACACACACACACACACACACACACACACTCATACACACACAAATATCAGATCTTAATTAAAATGGGGATAGCTTTAAGTGCTTTTCTGGAGTTTTTTTTTTTTAAACTAACCCATTTTGAAGTAGAATATATACAATCAGTGCCCAAACAGTCGACTTTCAAAGAAAGAAACTTGCCACTTACAAATGTTCATGAACCCTTTGATTGGAACTCATTTGGGTCTTGCTGATTTGATTGTTCGTTTTCAGAGAAACTTAATGTTATTAACTTCGAACATCGTGTAATTGATATTTCAGAAACCAGCTTTCGATTCATTTTATTTTCAAATCGTTATCGTCAGTATCATTCATAGTTAATCGTCTATGATTTTAGATATAGCTGTACCAAAGATGGCGTTCATAACTTCTGAGGAAGGTCTTAGCGGTACTGGCCTTCATTCAATCGTTAAATTTATACAGAAAAGGACAGTTTACATTTTATGTGGGTATTTTTTCCATAATTATCTATAGCTTATTTCACATCAGCATAACCTACGCCAAGATGGCGACTGTTGACGTGGATATCTTGTATGAAAACATGAAAGACACTTGGCCTCAACTAGAGTCTCTAATGTGCAATGAGAAATCAGAAGCTTTGCTCTTTCTGGCGTGTCAGATTGGAGACGTGGTACTCCTACACATCATGTTGCATAAAACACAAGTCAACATAAATGCGCGGGGAAAGGATGGTGCCACCGCGCTAATGTTATCGTGCCAAGCAGGTCAATCTGAGTGTGTTCGCCGAATTGTTGCAATAGCAAATATCGATGTAAATGCTAGGGATGATCGGAAAAGAACAGCTTTGATGATGGCTTGTGAAAAAGGTCATTTGGATTGCGTCAAATGTCTTGTCAACGTAGATAATATCGATGCGAATGCAGAGGATGAAGATCAAGCTAATGCTCTCATGAAAACCTGTTCGAATGGCCATACAGATTGCTTGAACTGTCTTCTAGGGATCAAAAACATTGACGTCAATGCTAGGGATAAGAATGGGGAAACAGCACTCATGTTTGTTTGTGCCAATGGGCATGCCGAATGTTTAAATAGTCTTCTTAGAGCTGATAGGATTGACATCAACATAAAAGATAAAAACAGCAGGTCAGCATTGAGAAAGGCATTGACCAATGAGCATTTAGACTGCGTACATCGACTCATAAAGATGAAAGGTGTAGATGTGGATGCCTTCGATGAAAATGGTTCCACGGCCCTGATGAGGGCCTGTGTTATTGGTAATGTTGATTGTGTTGACAGCTTCCTCAAAATGGACGACATCGATTTAAATGCCAGAACTACTTCGGAATATAGATTCACTGCTCTGCACATTGCTAGTGGCATGGGTCATACAAAGTGTCTAGATCGCCTTCTTCAGGAGGAAACCATTAATGTAAACGCCACCGATAGGGATGGAGAAACACCGCTAATGCTTGCATGCGCTAAGAATTACCCTGATTGTGTGCGTAGTCTTCTTGCGAGTGATGACATAGATGTAAATCTTAGCTCATATAAAGACTTGACAGCATTGGATTATGCCTGCTATCACGGCCATCTTCAATGTTTGGACCTTCTTCTTCGGATGCAAACTATTGATGTCAATCAGCAAAACCAATTACCTTCACCTTTTGGTACTGCTTGTGATCGGAACCAAGTGGAATGTGTCAAGCGGCTTCTTCAAGTCAACAACATTAATGTCAATGCTACTAATTATTATGGCGAAACGGTGTTGATGTCATCTTGCTACAAAAATCAAGTTGAAATTGTAGACGTCCTCCTTTCGGCAAAGGGCATTGCTGTCAATCTCAAAACAATTCATGGCTTCACAGCACTAATGTTTGCCTGTCGCCATGGAAACTTGGGATGCGTCACTTCACTTCTTGAAAACGAAAACATTGAAGTGAACGCAAGACAGGATGGTACCGGTTTGACTGCTCTTGAAATGGCGTGCATATCTGGTCATACTGATTGTGTCAGACAGCTTGCTCGTGTACCAAATATAGACATCAATAACCCCGATTATCCATCGCCATTGCTTTTCGCTTGTGGTTACAACAACGTGGACTGTTTACGTCTTCTGCTCAAACTGGACCACGTTGATGTCAATGTTATGTGCAAAAAGTGGTCGACAGCCCTAATGTTAGCTTGCAGTCGAGGTTTTTATGAGTGTGTGAATCAACTAGCTAATGTAAGTGAAATTCAAGTCAACACCGCTAATGAGAATGGCGTGACAGCGCTTATGCTAGCTTGCTCAAGTGGCTCAAGCAATTGTGTCAGGCGTCTTCTTCAGAATCGCAATGCCGATGTCAATGCTGTAGACGGACAACTTCGAACAGCACTTATATACGCATGCGACACGTGCAACAATCTTGAAACTGTGAATTGTCTTTTAAATGACAGTGATATCAACTTGAATTCCGTTGATAAAGCTGGCGATTCAGCTCTGATGGCAGCTATTGAAAATGGTTTTGAAGAAATTGTGCTCCTACTTACAAAAAGAGACAAAATTGACGTCAATGCTCTGAACAGAAAAAGAATTACCCCTCTAATGCTTGCATGTTATAAGGGCTATGTAGGGTGTGTATCCTGGCTTTTCGGTGTTAAAAACATTGATGTAAACGTAAAAGGACGCAAACAAAAGACTGCATTAATGATAGCGTGTGAAAGAAATGAAAACCAATGTGTCAGACTTCTTACTGCTGTAGAAGACATCAATGTAAATGATGGTGATGAAAATGGCTGCACCCCTCTAATGACTGCATGTCTAGAAGGAAATATGACATGTGTAAATTATCTTCTAAATGTGAAGTCGATTGAAGTGAACGCTAAAAATAGACACCATGATACTGCTCTTATGATAGCAAGCAGGACGTCTTGGATGATTTTAAAAAGACTGTTGGAGTTTCCAAATATTGACGTAAATGCCCATAATAAGAATGATGAAACAGCTCTCATTATTGGGGCAAGAAATGGTAAGGACATCGGTGAGTTTTTTGTGTGCGGTAATACGAATTTTAATGTCACGGACAGAAAAGGAAATAATTTTGTTTTAAGTGGTTACAAAAATAAGAACTGGGGTATCTGCAACTACATTGTCCGTGTTCCAGAACTGGACATTGGATGTACAGATAATTATGGCATCAGTCTTTTAATGCTAGCTTGTTTACGAGGCGATGTGAAATTAGTGCAACGTGTGATACGTCAAATTGATTGTGACAACGAAGACCGCAATGGATGGACAGCATTAATGTATTCCTGTGAAAAAGGTGACCCTGAGTCCCTTCAGACTCTGTACGGCGCCAGAATTGACATGAATGTTGTAGATAAGAGAGGAATGTCAGCCTTCTTATATGCATGTTTACTTGGCCACACAAGTTGGGTAGATCGATGCCTTCACCTCTTGAAATCAGACTTTGATATCAATCAAAGTGACCGAAAGGGTAAGACAGGGTTGATGTTTGCAGCAACTGCCGGTCATATGGAGATTGCCAATCGCCTTGTGCTGGTAGATGGCACTGACCTGAATATTGGAGACAAGTATGGAAACACAGCTTTAATGCTTGCTTGTAAATATGGGCATTATGCAATGGTGGACCGCTTTACTCAAATCCGGACTGTCGACATAAAGGCAGTGAATAAGAATGGGTGGACATCTTCGATGTTTGCACAAAACTATGGACACCATGATTGTTGCAAACTCCTCTTGAAGAACAGTCATTTCGGTACCATCGATGAGAATTTGACACATATGAGCGGGTTAGAAAGAGAATTTCGAACTCTTTCACCAGTGATTGCTGACGAGAACACTCGTCATTCTCAGCTAGTGCTTGCTTCGAAATGGGGTCATGTTGGTGAGTTGAAGCGTTTGCTACGGCACGTCAATATGAATGTAAACTTCAGGCATCATGATGGTAGGACCGCTTTGATGTTAGCAAGTGAATACAACCGCTTAAAGTGCATCAACATCCTCCTTCAAGCCACAAACGCTGACATTGATGCTGCTGATGTGAAGGGAAGAACTGCCTTGATGTACGCAAGCATGAATGGTCACATAGCGGCCGTGAATTCTTTGCTTGGCACAAAGAAAGTCAATGTTAACGCAACAGATATTAACGATACAACGTCATTAATGCTGGCTTCCCAGAGTGGAAGCGTCCCGTGCATACAACGTCTGCTGAACGAGGAGGGAATGCATGCAATGGCTAAGGACACCAATGGATGGGATGCTTTGATGTACGCAACTGAAAAAGGGCACGTTTTGACATGTAAGTTTCTGCTTTGTAACGGTTTTAAATCAACCACAGCGGACAATGCCGGAATGACAGCATTCATGTGGGCGTGTTTAGATGGTTATGATGCAGTAGTAGATGCATTTTTAGAATTGAAAAACCCCAAACTTAATCGTGGAAATGCTGATGGACAAACACCCATTGCACTCGCCTCATCTGTAGGACAACAGCATATTGTTGATCGTCTTTTAACACTTTTTGATAATGGAGCTCGACAGACAGACAAGAATGATATGAATGCCCTTATATATGCAAGTATGTACGGACATTCCAAATGTGTCCAAAGTCTTGTCAAGTTGTACAACAAAAGTTATACTACGAGTGCACATGACCTCAAATCAGCCATCCAGATGGCCTGTGCGTATGGCAACGTAAACTGCTTGGAGTTTCTACTACAAGCTAAAAGTGTTGATATTAATGCAGTAGGTCCTGATGGGTGTTCACCTCTCTTAGTAGCATGGGCTTTCAACAACACAGACTGTTTCAGCCGCCTTTTGCAAGAGGAATCTATTGACATCAATCGTAGAGACTCTGGTGGGTATACTATTCTGAATCAAGTTTGTGAGGATGGACGTTCAGAGTGTTTGAAACTCATTCTTCAAAAAAGGGATGTCGATGTGAATGCCACAGGTATTGACACGAAAACGGCACTAATGATTGCTTGTGATGGAGCATTCACAAAATGTGTAGATCTACTGTTGAATTTTGAAAAGACTGACATCAGTGCAAGAGATATGGATGGATTTACTGCTTTACATCATTGCTGTGGAAACGGTAGCTTTGAATGCTTGAGCCTTCTTCTTCAGGCTGAGGGTGTCGATGTCAATGTTACGTCTAATGATGGATACACACCGTTGTTTCTGGCGTGTTATGACGGTTACGACCAATGTGTAAAATCTTTGGTGGAATTTGAAAACATTGATGTCAACACCTGTATTAAAGGTTGGACTGTCCTGCATTGGGCATGCCTCGGTGGCCACGTGGAGTGCGTCAGTCACCTTCTTCGAGTGGAGAAAATTGATGTGAATGCTGCAGCTACAGATGATGGGGCTTCGGCTCTAATGCTTTCATGTTCCCATAACCACGTTGAGTGCGTGGAAGTTCTTCTCCAGTTTCACGGGACCGATATCAACGCCAGGAACAATGATGGAATGTCGGCACTAATGGTGTCTTGTACTTATGGCAACCTCACTTGTGTGAAGACTCTTCTTGAAAATGACAGCATTGAGGTCAATGCTACCGATTTGCATGGCACCACTGCTTTAATGTGTGCTTGTGATAATGCCCATAGCCAATGTGTTGGTCGGCTCCTTCAGGAAGATGGGGTTGATGTTAATATTAAAAACGACTGTGGGATCACCGCACTCACATTTGCCATGGTAGAGGGTCGTGATGACTGTGTCAAGTATCTCATCAAACTGGACAACCTTGACGTGAATGCAGTCGACGATCAAGGGCAGACAGCACTTTTATTGGCGTGTGACAGTGGGCAGCACGAATGTGTCAAGGAACTTCTGCAGCGCAAAGACGTTGATCCAAATCTAAAGAGCGAAAATGGAGCCTTTGCTTTACTCGCAGCGAGCATAAACGGCCATCTGACATGCATTGAGCATCTTCTCGATTATCAGTATCAAAGCGTTGACATCAATATGATGGATGACGATGGGATGACCGCCTTGATGTTGGCGAGTTACGAAGGCCACGAACACTGTGTAAAGCGTCTTTTGGAGTTGGAAAACATTGATGCAAACGCTAAGAGCGAAGATGGACCCACCGCCCTTATGGCTGCATGCGACACTGGTCACGAGGAATGCGTGCGGCATCTTCTTAATTTCCACAACATAGATGTAAACAAGAGCAAAAAGGAAGGCTTAACGGCGCTTATGCTTGCATCTTCCCGAGGCCATCTTTCATGCGTGAAACTTCTAGTAAATTGTGATAACATTGATATCAACGCTGAATGTAAAGAGGGAGTATCTTCACTCATGCGGGCATGCGCTCATGGACAAATTCCGTGCGTTGAATGTCTGGTTAGTATGGACAATATTAAACTAAACGCAACTGATCCGGACATGAAAACAGCCCTGATGTATGCGTGCCTGTATGGCGAAAACGAGTGCGTAGAGATTCTACTCTCGAAGCTAAAAGTTGACGTAAATGCAAAGGACATAAAAGGGTCCACTTGTCTTATGTTAGCATGTGAGGAAGGACATTCTGACTGCGTAGAAAGCCTGCTAACAAAGGAACACATCGACGTAAACACCGTTAACCATGATGGCTGGACAGCAGTAATGATTGCATGTAAAAATGGATTCGTTGACATATTGAATAGGTTGTTGATGTTTAAAAACGTTGATGTTACCATCACAAACGCAACGGGGAATACAGCAGCTGAACTCGCCTTGGATAATGGGCATGATGAATGCCTTAAAATCCTGGAAAGATTTGAATCCAAACGATGACGTCTGTGAATACTTCTAGAAGGTTTAGATCATTGGATTCAATCTGTAAGCATCTGACATTTTTAATTAGATGCGTATATAAAAATGAGTGTATTATTTATCTATGTATATATCTTGAACCAACTAACAAATGGACTTTTCGAGTAGAGGGCCGTGAAAAGACATTATCTCTTAGCTCGAAGACTTTTCTTATGGAAAAGGATCAGGCCGGGGAGGGAGATGAAAATTGAAGAAACAAAATGTCTCCGAGCTTGACGGACGTGTTCATTGAGCTCTCGTTTTGGACACAAATTTTTATGCGCTGTCGTAAATTTTGTAATGTTGAAACTTTTTGTACAATTGATTCATGATAACCATTGGAAATTCTTTTCTTAAATTCAAGAAATGGATTTTTAACCTTTGTGAAATACTCGTATTTTTATGGAAATTGATGAATCAGTTTAAACTCTCAGAAGAAATACTGCATGTCTTCTACACCACAATTATTCAGAGCATAATTTCGTTTGGCATTAGTTGTTGGGG
>JAOWAZ010521895.1:0-10594 GCA_028565935.1 Goniobranchus fidelis
GAGAGAGAGAGAGAGAGAGAGAGAGAGAGAGAGAGGGGGGTAGAGAGTGAGGGAATGTTTGTTGCCATAACATGAAAGATAATAGGCAATTTAGATATCAATACGTATGATATCATCCAATGAAAATTAAAAGAGCCCCCTTCACCCCCCTCTCTCTCTGTTTTGACATTTTAAAATTTAGACCCATAATTTCAAAGAAGAGGACAAGTTACTGGACTGTTTACCTCACAACTTGTCTTCCCAGTTACCGGGTCTGTATTATACTTTTCAACTTTGTTCCCAGTTAACGTGTCTGTATACTTTGCAACTTTGTTCCCGGGTACCGGGTCTGTATACACTGCCTTTTATTATAATGCCCACAATACAGTGACCAATTCAAAACTAATTACCTTTGACAAAAGGTATACTTGAGCTTCAAAGCGATTGTGCATCGACATGGTGCCTGGCTTACCAATGCACAAGCCTCTCTTCATCTCATCCCGTTTGACACCTTTAATGAGGGCTCCGAGTTGGTCTCCTGCTTCACCATGGTCTAAACTTTTCTTGAACATTTCAATACCTGTGATGTTTACTTTCCATTTTTTGTCATATCCCATGATCTCACAGTCATCTCCTTTTTTAATGACACCACGTTCCACTTTACCAGATATAACTGTACCTCTACCAGCAATGCTAAAGCAATGGTCTATTGGCATGAAGAAAGGTTTGTCCAAGTCACGCTGAGGATTCTCAATATAACTGTCTACTGCTTCTAATAATTCTTTCACTTTGTTCTCTCCAATTTCAGGGTCTGTTCCTTCTAATGTTTTAAGTGCTGAACCAATGATAATTGGAGTTTCATCACCATTGTACCCAAATTCTGTCAACAATTCTCGGATTTCCATTTCTACTAACTCCTGCATTTCAGTATCTGCTGCATCCGCTTTATTAACAAAAACCACAAGTCTCTTGATGCCAATTTGTTTTGACAACAAAAGGTGTTCTCTTGTTTGAGGCATTGTTCCATCCGTAGCAGCAACAACTAGAATTGCACCTTCCATTTGAGTTGTTCCAGTAATCATGTTTTTTATGTAATCTGCATGTCCAGGACAATCTACATGTCCATAGTGTCGGTTTTCAGTTTCATATTCAATGGTTGCTGCATTTATTGTGATACCTCTCTTTCTTTCTTCTGGTGCATTGTCGATATCTGCATACTCTTTGAAATCGGCTTTCTTCTCTGTTGCTAACACTTTCGTAATTGCAGCAGTCAGAGTGGTTTTGCCATGATCCACATGACCTATGGTGCCGATGTTTAAGTGAGGTTTCTCACGGTTAAATACCTTTTTTCCAGCAGCTGCTGGGGCTGCAAGTAATCGCGAACAGAATGAAAAGTTCTGCTTCCCGAATACTATGGATTGTTTCACACATTTTAACAGTGCCGGTGACTTTGAAGGCATTGTTGTTGCTTCAAGGAAAGGTCGAAGCATGTAGGCTGCCATCTTGGTTGTATAAAAGGCATGAGTTCAAATAGGATCACTTCCGGGTCACATCGCTTACCCGAAGCAAAGAGTCTAAATACCACTGCGTGCAATGGGTCTAGAAAAGTGGGGTGGGGGGGTCTTCACTGACTGTATTTTGCAGCATCCCTAAAGACCAATGTCAGTAAATGCACAATAGCGGATTCGTACCCAAATTATCAACTTACCACACTTTTGTCAAGGATGAATGACAAACCATAGTTTGCAGCAATAAAATTAATCTATTTCAGATAGTCGTCAAGCAGAAAAATATTTCCGTCTTGGATGGGTCTTCAGATAAAAAAGATGTCTGCGACAAAAATTTCTCAAAAAAATAATTAATGATACAGATACTAACCAGGTAGATTCGATTGAACAAAAATCCACCAGACCTTCCAAAAGCCGTCCCGTCCGTGGTCCCGTCCCCTCTCTCGAGATTTATTTACTGCTGTCCCTCTTTCTGTGCGCCACTGCTCTTATCACCTCTGTTGTCATGGTTTCATTTAGCAATGGAGGCAATGATGGAAACGCGACCTGACTCTGACTTTCTTGATAGGCAGTTCATTAATGATGAGCATGGACCTTTAGATCCGGAGACAGATATCCTCAAACTAGAGGATGGCTTAGAGAATTACAATGAAAATAATGCTGACATCGATCATAATGAGGCAGCTAAAGAAGATGCTCAGAATGATGATGAGGACATGGACGCAGATCCAGAAGATGAAGAAGAAATCGAGGTAAGGGAAACTCTCAAGGGAAAAACAACAACAAAAAAGCAAAACAATACAGAGAGAAGCTAACGCAATAACAAAAAAAAATATATAAACATATTTAAAACTAGATACACTTCTAGACCAGTGGAAGTAGTAAACTAGTGACCAAAGTCTCTTAGTACTCCCCACTCTAATATGGCGAATTTTCGATGTTTTTCCGATGTTTTTCAGTGCCCTGAACACGAATATGGCACTGAAAAGCGTCGGAAATTGTTTGTTTTCGTGCTACCGATGACGCAATATGTCGTAATTAGAGATAGTGTATTACGGTGTTTTACGGTGTTTTGTCGTGATTTTTTCTGCGAATTTACGGTGGTTTTCGACGTTTTTTGGTGTCCTGAGAATTGTTTATTTTGATGATATCGATGACGCAATATGACATAATTAGCGATAGTGTATTACAGTGTTTTGCGGTGTTTTGACGTGCTATTTTCGCCGATTTTACAGTATTTTTAGTGTCCTGAGAATGATAATGGAACTAGAAATGTCCCAAATTGATGGGTTTCATACTACTGATAACGTCATATTGCGTAATAATCGTTTGGTTTTTTTTTTCAGGGGGGAGACGGTAGGCTAGGTTATCACTTTGCATTTACAGCCGGAAATGACTCTATGGATTAAGGTTATCTAGGCCTAGGCAGAGGAACATGTCCGAATAAGCCTGGGAGCTTATACGGACCCATGTCCGGATAGACACTCCAAAAGGAATTTTGGCACTTGAACAGAGTGAAACATGAAATTGGAAACACTCACCTCTCGTTAGGTGGTTAAGTAAAAACATACCCATAAATGCTTGGGTCCCATTTCATTCCTTAACTTTTCTTTGTGTCGACTTCACGGAGTTTCGGACACTCAACACTCAAATTTTGAGAAATACACTTCACTTTCTTAAGAAAAGACCTGGTTTTACTGCCTTTCTGGCTGTGGATAGGTGTTTCTTATTGTTTAAGCCAAAACGTGATCCTTGTCTCACCGCAAGAGGCAGGAGGGACGGGAAAAGGAAGGGTGGGAGGATTGGTGAGTGATGCTGACAGCACTGCATGGCTGGCTCCCCACACAGGCAATTGATTGTTATAATGTTCTTGTTTTATCTCCTTAATTTTCTCTCTATTTCTTTCCCTTCAGAGAAAACTTGAACACTATTTCTAATTCCTGACGAATTTGAGTTTCGTGTTTGTATAACTAAATTGGTCTACATCTTGTGCTAAATACTTGACATAAGGAGAAGTGAGAAGTGACTGGGGCATATGGAAGATTAGAATAGCCTAAAAACACATGATCCTGTAGCCTGAGGTGTACACATCATGCGGGTCGGAAATGACAATTTGAACCAATCAGAGCACTCGGCAATCAGAGGATGTAGTTACGTAACATTATTATATCGCAATGAGCCATCCATTTTCAAAATGCTGTTGTTTAGCATGATTTGATTGCATGTCCCTTGTGTTGTTGTGTTCATCCCCGATCAATCAAATTAGGCTTGAAAAATAAATAAAATTATGTTTGTAATAAATACAGAAATATATTAAGAAATATGTTTATTGCTAATTACAGATGAGTATAACTTGCACAAAATGATGCCTGTAAATATAAATTAATAAAATAAGACATTATACTCTCTACACATTTACTCAAATGAAGTAACTATTTATCGGCGCATTCAAACAAAAATATATTGACATAATAAATAGTGACATATTTTGGGTCGAGAGTATGTAAAATAAGTTACATACCTTATATACAAGCTCCATCTTGTCTTGGAAGGATGACCATCTTGACGATACTGCCTATATCTGCCTTCTATATTCCTCATGGCTGTGAGCCAATCTTCCAGCCTCCTGTGCTATGTTGTTGGTCTTTCCATTGGCATTGTGGCTGTCCCTTTCTTTGTTTGGTCTCCACCTTTCCCCCAATAATTTCCTAAAATTTAAGTTATATGGAACAGTCTTATTTGACGAGTTAAATGATATTGTTTTAACGCTTGAGACAGAAAAATACAAATTGTCTTGTCCATTGTGAATCTAACACAAAACATTTGTTTATTTTTATGAGAAATTTATATAATCTATGTTGACTCGAAAGCTGTAGGCCCTATATACTTTTTAAAAATACAGAGTTTTTTTTAACTGATTCAAACTTTCAAGGAAGGGAAAGTTCCGAAAGATGAAAGTAATGATTTAAGAACGTGGAGTAGACTGCAGGTTGAGGCAATGAGGAATGTAAATAACAGAAAATCACATTCAAACTTCATTTATTCATTATTCTTAAAACAAAACTGGGTAGGGTCTACCACAAATGAAATTAGAAAAGTGTAAAAACTGAAGATTGACATTCATGAAATGAAAATCATGATCATCAATACAATTTTGATCGGTTCTGTTTGCTCTGATCGGTTCTGAATGCCCTGATTGGTTCCGATTGGTTCCAATTGCCTCTGATATCTACACCAATATGGAGAGAATCCGGAAATGGTAGACAGTCTGTATCCTCTGAAAAAGAAGATTAGATTGCTCTGACTGGTTATGATTGTCATTTCATATCTATTGCATCTTGCATTTGGTCAAGATGATGTACTTGTGTGGGGGTCAGTGGCATGGCAAAGATGAACATATCTCTGCACGAGTCGAGAGTCAAGAGGCATTCACCATGATTAGTACAAGCCTGCGTGACTGCGTGGGTTTGAGCCTTGCCTGTGTGCGATCATGCTAATTACAGCAAGTCATCAGGATTGTGTCCTAGGGTAAGGCACTTTACTTCACTTACCTCACTCGTCTAAGGTGTAAATGAGTACTTGGCCGTTAAGACAGCGCTGTCTGTCTGAAAAAAATGTATTCACACCTATCAGGCTGAAGTCTTGTTCTAAATGCTCTATGCCTGATGCTTTTGGTCAGGGGAGTAAACTGTCATTGCAAAGCGCCGTGAATATGGCTATGCCGTGGAACTTGCTCAATATAAATGCCATCTTTACTTAATTTTACGTGTTTCTACCTACCATGGGCAACACAATAAAATCTTATACGTTCAGCACTTTTTGAATATAGGTAAGAAAAGAATGGAAAGAAAAGAGGAAAAATAGTTAGAACAAAAGAAAAAAAAACAATGGGAAAAGATGAGGGAGTAAAGATATTGAGGAAAAGCAAAGAAAAGAGCAGGAACAAATAGGAAAAAAGAATTTACAGTCAAATGTAATATATTTATATTGATCTAGCTAAAGGCTCTGTCTGTATCTATACACCATTGTGTAGAATATTTTGTGTATACACTATATAAGTAAATCTAAATGCTGCTAAAGTCTAGAATTTTAAATCTATACATTGAAAAAGACACTTAGATGAAAATAAGAATGGAGCTCTGTGCTAAACCAGTATAGTGTATTTTGTGTATACACTATAATAATAAGTAGACCTAAAAGCTGCTAAAATCTAGAATTCTAAATCAATTCTAAATTGTGTGCTAACCCAATCTTGCCAAGATCCTGGGACCTGGGAATGACAGCAAGTAAGACATGCCCGACAAAAGTGATAAAACATGTGTGTATGCCTTTTTTCCTTGTGTCCTTCATTTGCCTACCTGCTTTTCTTCCTTTTACCATTGTGGTTTTTTTTTTACCTTTTCTTTTCTTTTTTATAATTTTTCCTATTTCTTTTCTTTCTTTTCATATCTTTTATTCAATAAAAGTCATTTGCCAAAGTCATGCACCACTCTCTGCATAACAATAGCTTAAAAAATTTATCAAAGACACAGAACAAATAGACATGTAGAAATTATACTTCTTTTAGCACATTTTGACACCTTGGAGGTTCTAAGTCGATGCATTGACTGTTGTGAATAAAAAAAAAATCAGAGTAACATAAATTTATCTATACAATGTCTTCTAATTTCTTTTCACAGATTTGTCTCACAAACTGTTCTTGGATAGGAACCATCCAGAAACTTCCAGGAGTGAAAGGTTGTCCAAAAGCTTTAGAGACCAAGTGATTGAACTTTTGCCGTCTGGTTGTCAACGGTGTGCTCATCTACAAAAATTTCCCTGAAGAAAATGATGTCTTATTAAACTGTTATTGGTGAGCAAAGTGATGAAGCTTTGCCAAGCATGGCAGACGATCATGTAACACATAAAGGGACATTTATATCTGACCGACTTACTGCAGCAAACTCTAAGTTAGCACAGGGATATGAAGCATTGGGCAATCAGATACATATCAGACATAATGAAGTCAAACCTTATCTTCCAGATGTTGTTACCAACTATGGACAAGACTCTGAATTATCACAAGACTTTGAAATATTTCCTTGCAAAAGAAGTAGTGGACACAGTGATGTCAAGCCATGTCTTAAGGATCATCTAAATGAAGCACATTCTGTGCCATTACCAAAATATGAAGCATTGTCTTGTCACACAAACGTTGAACCCCACATTACTGGTCTCTTTTTTCAGCCAAATTGTGAACTACTACAAAGCTGCACAGACTCTTTCAATGAGGCAAACGTTAGTGAAATTGATGTTAAGCCATGTCTTCCAGATCTCTTTAGTCAACAAAATTCAGAGTTACATCGAAGATGTGAAGCAATTACTTCTGAGGCAGGTATTAGTGAATTTGATGTTAAGCCATGTCTTCCAGATCTCTTTAGTAAACAAAATTCAGAATTACATCGAAGATGTGAAGCAATTACTTCTGAGGCAGGTATTAGTGAATTTGATATAAAGCCCTGTCTTACAGATTTCCTTAGTCAACAAAATTCAGAATCAGAACAAAGATGTGAAACAATTACTTTTGAGGCAGGTGTTGGTCAAATTGATGTAAAGCCGGATCTTTCAAATCTCCTAAGTCAACAAATATCAGAACTACCACAAAGATCCAAAACAAACACCAATACATATACCTATGTGGCAAGTGTTAGTCAAAAGCCATATGTTACAGATACCCCTCCCCTTATTGGGTCCAATTCTTACTTACCAGGAGAAGGCACATTACATTCTGATCTGGCAAGTTGTGTAAGTCAAATTAGTGTTAAGTCATGTCTTACAGATCTTCTTTGTAGACAAAAGTCTTATTTATCTCAAAAATGCAAATCAATTTCTAATGATTCAAATAATAGGCAACTTGATGTAGATCTCCCTACTTCATCAAATTCTGATCCAGGACAAATACAGAGGTATGAAGATGTTTTGCGTAACAAGGAAAGAAGACCTACTGATATCATGACAGATTGTCAATCAGCATCAGAACAACAAAGAAACCCTTCTCCAGTCACTTTGCATGTGATGGAAAAAAGAGTTTCTAAAAAAATTGTTTCAATTCTAACCAACGCAGACCACAACATTTCAGTTTGTAAGAAAAATGAGGATTTCAGTGAGATGAATATGAATAAATCTTGTTACTTTAGACCTATCTCCGGTACTTTGCATCAATCAGACATTGATTGTTTTGTTTCAGAGAACCGGGATATAGCTGGGATACCAATGGGCTGTCGGAATCAAGTGACAGACCCGCCAGATGAAGGTCAGTTCACAGATGATGATTGCACCAATTGTTATAAACAAACCAGCCAACTTATTCAACCTGTCAAATCTCACATTTGCGAACATCTATCTGACTGTTACACATATCCTGAAACTCTAACTTCCACAAGTTGTTGTGGTACACATGTAAGACCTGACATTGAACAAACCCTATCAAAATGTGATGAGCATGAAATAAAGGCTGGCCAAATTGACTATCTGCAAGCTCATATAATAGACACTGGTGACAAACCCTTTATCTGCAATGAGTGTGGAACAAGTTTTGATCAAATTGGCTATCTGCATGCACATATTAGAACACATACAGTTGAAAAACCTTTTACCTGTAATGAGTGTGGAAAGAGTTTTCATCGAAATAGCCAGCTGCATTTGCATATGAAAACACACACAGGTTTCAAACCCTTTATGTGTTATGAATGTGGAAGCAGTTTTAGTCGAAACTATACTTTGCGTATGCATATGAGGAAGCACATTGGTGAAAAACCCTTTACCTGTAATGAGTGTGGAAAAAGTTTCGGAAGAGTCTGCAATCTGTATTTGCATCAGAGGAAACATACAGGGGAAAAATCCTTTACCTGTAATGAGTGTGGAAAAAGTTTTGGTGGAATGAATCAGCTGAATGTACATATTAGAAAACATACAGGTGAAAAACCCTTCACCTGTAGTGAGTGTGGAAAAAGTTTCAGTGAAGTTAGAAATCTGAACACACATATAAGAACACATACAGGAGAAAAACCCTTTATCTGTAATGAGTGTGGAAAAAGTTTCGGTAGAGTCTGCAATCTGTATGTGCATCAGAGAATACATACAGGTGAAAAACCCTTTACCTGTAATGAGTGTGGAAAGAGTTTTGGTCGAATGAATCAGCTAAATGTACATTTTAGAAAACATACAGGTGAAAAACCCTTCACCTGTAATGAGTGTGGAAAAAGTTTTGGTCAAATGAGCTCTCTGTATGGGCATATTAGAACACATACAGGTGAAAAACCCTTTACCTGTAATGAGTGTGGAAAGAGTTTTGGTCAATTGAACTCTCTGCAGGTGCATATGAGAACACATACAGGTGAAAAACCCTTTACATGTATTAAGTGTGGAAAGACTTTTAGTACAAATTGCCATTTGCAGGAGCATTTGAGAACACATACTGGTGAAAAACCCTTTATCTGTAATGAGTGTGGAAAAACTTTTGGTCAAATTGGCTATCTGCAAGCACATGTTAGAACACATACAGGCGAAAAACCTTTTACCTGTAATGAGTGTGGAAAGAGCTTTCGTCGAAATAACCAGCTGCATGTGCATAAGAGAACACATACAGGTGAAAAACCCTTCACCTGCAATGAGTGTGGAAAGACTTTCAGTCAAAATAGCCATTTGAAGAAGCATACAGAAATGCATTCAGGAGAAACACCCTTTACCTGTAATGAGTGTGGAAAAAGCTTTCGTCGCATTAGGCAACTGCGTGGACATATGAAAACACACAGAGGTTACAAGAAGTTTCTGTGCAATGAGTGTGGAAAGAGGTTTGTTGGAGTAAGTGGTCTACGTTCGCATATGAAAACACACATGGGCAGGTGACAAACCCTCTATGTGAAATAAGTGTGGAAATAGATGTTTTTGAAATCAATAAGCTTTGATTGTGTATAGGGATACATACATGTAACACAGCCTTCAAATGTAAAGATTGCTGAAAAAAATTCTAACATAGGAAATTTCCTTACCCATATCCTTACCCATATGAGAATGCGTACTGGTACCTGTGTAAACCTTTTCAGATGTAATGTTTGTTTGACAAGTTTAACTTGCAACAGAGGCCCTGTATTCCTCTATAGGAACACATACTGATGGTAAAACGTTGAATGTTATGAGTGTTGTGAAAGCTTTATCCATAACATAATCTTTTTTGTGCACATATGTGAGAAAGGTTTTTTGAGATAAAAACCCTTCAAATGTATTGAGTGTTAGAAAAAACTTTATTCACAACATAGACCTTGGTATGTGTACAAGGTCTTATTATACTGGGATGAGAACCCTTCCAACGTACACGAAATGAATATACGGTAGTGCGTATGTTCTATTTGCACCTTTAAAACACGGCTTGTTGATTAAGATTTCAAATGTATTGAGTTTGGTAAAATTTGTTCTTTTCATTTACATGCAATATTTCATATGCACCTTTTCGACATGGCCTGGTGATTAAGCTTTCAAATGGATTGAGCTTGGGAAAATGTTCCTTTTCATAAGATATTGACTCACTTAGCCACACTGCAGTGGAGTCGGCTTAACCGGTTTTGTCTTCAACTTAAATTTTGGGGGATTTTTAATGAGTGCGTTCAAAATGGGGTCTTTATTTGAAGTTCACAAAAGACCGCTGGATTCCAGACCCAAGACTCAACTCATGTCGCTTCTCATACGTTCATGCTCTCGTCTATTTCATCTGTGCCTCTCATTGTTTCACTGAAATCTTTGCTTCTATCGGGTTTGGTTGACCATTGACATGATGACCAATGACTGTGCTGGATAATCTTTGACTGACAGGAAGTGCATTGTTGACACTATTAGAGTATTGCATCAGAGCTGATGGCCTGGTAATTTCAAATTTGGGACTTAAGCAGAAACTTTTGCGAAGAAAAACTAGGTAACGTTCAAAAAGGTTCTGAAAATACTAAATATACACTCATCAGTACCAGCAGAATGAGATTTAAAGAATGGCACTACATGTACAAACCTAAAAAATGACCCATAATAAAGAAATTAATGTTTTTTTACAAAATTAGAGAGATCTGTTTTCTAAATCA
>JAOWAZ010522006.1:0-10593 GCA_028565935.1 Goniobranchus fidelis
TTTATCAATTAAGACAAAAAGCTAAAGGCATTTTAGATCATTCTTGCCATCAGTCACACAACTTTTAAACTCTATTTCGAACAGTTAGATTTCCACGAATTTTACATAGCAATAAGTTTTCTGTGGTAATATATATTGTATGATATTACATTCTTAACAGATTATACACGTTTAAATTTTAATTCATTTTTAAATCCACTTGTATGTGTGTGCATTGTGTGAGAGAGCGTGTGTGTACATACTTATATTGATGGTTATTACAATGTTGTCTATGCAGTTTATTTATATTTTTACATGTCTGGACAAAATTTCCCCTTGTGGGATGAATAAAGTATTATCTTATCTTATCCTATCTTATCTTTATTATTTGAGTAAACAAGTAAGAGAGTCTTATCGGAACATCAGACAGAAGGAGAGGGATATTTTTTAACTGTGTCCATTCATACTGTGAATGTGCTTGTGTGTTCATCTTTGTGTGCTTGCATAAAGTCTAGCTGGCCTTGCATTTGTCCAGTAGAAATAAATAAAGGTTTTTGTACATGTGAATTGTGTTTGTTCTGACATACCTTTGGCCAATCTTTAAAGACAATGCAGTGTTTGAAAAAATTTGATGCAACATTTTTCTATGCTTTGCTCTACAGATGAATGTAAGAATAACTGTAGAGTCTATGGTAGAGAGAGAGAGTATGAGACCATGTTTATTTACTTGGGTAGAAGAAGTTATAGAAGCAGTTATAGATTTAGCCTGCTTGACTATTGCCTGAAATTTGTTAAAGTTGTTTACACCTTAAAAATATATTTGTACTTGATCAATTTTTTTTTAGATACAAAGATGTTATTATTTTCTGTATTATTAGAAATAGAAATGTGTTTAACAGTTTTTGTTGTATATGGAGTTTAGAATGGTTTACTGTAACAGATGTATGTATATTCTATTTTCCTATGTTAGACTGCAATCCTCTCATCACAAGTCATCTGAAAGATTTGCTGGTCAAGCTTTCTCTAGAAAAGAAGTCTCGGCCCCTGATTGGTCCTTTGACTGTCAACGTGGATGCCTGTCTTTCATGGATCCCGGTGTCTGAGAACAAAGTCAAACCACAGGTCTTCAGTTAAGATTTTACAATACTAAGACAAAAGAAACCTGTAACTCTTTTGTATGTTACATGTACTAGTGATGGATATTAAGGCATCAAAGACAAAAAATGTCCTCTTTTTGATGGTGAAAGACCCAAGCAACTGCTCACTTTAATGTGAATGTTTGCTTAAATCATAGTGTATCAGTATGGCTGTCAACAATTACAAATATTATACAATGTTTCCCAATCTCACAATGGTTCTGAGTGGTTTAGCATGATCATTTGTTAAATATACATCTGCTTACAATTTTGTTTAAATAAATCACACCTAGGCATCAGGGGTGTACATTTTGTGAGCCTGCACCTGTGTGGTGAAACAGACCCTATTTGAATTTTTACTTTTAATAAAAAAAGATTAAGATAAAGAATTACCTTTAATCATACTTTAATGGTAGTAACACTTGAATCTTGTAATAACACATAGCTCTGTAAATGAGGGAAGAAAAATACTGAAAATTCATTTATTATGAATTATTAATTGGCGGTGGACAAAAATGAAGCCTCACTAACCAGGCATTTCTACACCACTTCCACCAATGAAAATTGGCATGAAAGCGTAATTTAGTATGGAAATTGATGTGATAATAGTATTTTTATGCAAAACTACCGATTTTACAATTTAAAGGCAAAAATTTGTTCATGCATTTCTTAACAGGAACGTTGGGAATGCAAATGTCTTTCTGTAAGACTTTATTGACAGTTCTAGGTCAAAATCAATAGTTTGGAATGTTGTCTTATCTGTGCTAACCACTGCTAATATTAAATCTAATCTATGCCAAGATCAAGACTAAGATTATAGATCTAGATTTCAGATGTCAAAGAGCATCCTTCTTGATTCTTAGATCTTGACATTCGAACATTGAATCTTAATCTTAGACATTAATCTTGAGGTGATCTAGATCTAAAAGGTCTACACCTAGATCTATTACATTTATGTAGGCTTATGTTGTACGGAATCACTAAAGCTTTGTAGGAAATAGTTGATTTCGGGGTAGGGATAAAATTGTATACAGATCCATTCATGGCTTCCTCACAGCTTGATCTAGATCTTGACATCCTAGATTTTTTATTTGATACAGATACACCCTATCCATTCTTAGATTATTCTGAGTTTTGTATAGATGTAAATTGTTTTGTTTCATTTCCTCAACTTTCTTGCTATGTTGAAAATCTAATCTAACTGGGCCTACCAGATATCTAAAATCTAGATCTAGATCTTAATTTCAGATATAAGCCTGATCCTGCTTTAAATCTAGATCTGGATCTATCATGATTGCGTTGGGTTATAACTTTTTAAAAATTGTTATTATATTTGGCTGGATAAAGCTTTTTCAATATTGCAGTGGTTACTCAAATTTATCCTGCCCTAAAACTGAAGCATAGCTGGGAATCCCAGCTAGTATTTGTAAATGATGTCATTTCTAAAAATGTATCAAATGAGCCCAAAGCTTCCTGGTTTTCCATATGGAAGAAAGATTTCTTGACTTCTTGTGATTACCAGTTTATTTCTCTCTGTGAAAAAACACAGTTGGTAATGATAGCAAGAAATACATCCCAGGCTTGTTCAATGGTCACAGGCATTAGATAAGATTTAGAGCAAGGAGAGAAAAAAGAAACCAAACAAACAAAACAATACAAAACAAAACACTGGCAATGATATTTCTCTTATTTTTGTTTACTATAACTCACTACTGTAGGAGTGATATATCACCTTTTTGTAAAAATAGAGGCTCCAAGAATTTTTTTTATTTATGATAATAATCATGATAACAAAGCATTTACTGTAAATGTAAAATTTAAAAAAAAATTCCTGTTTCTATTCACAGCTTCTATTAGTAATAGATACTGGTATAGTACAAATCAGGTTTGGTCAAGACCATGTACTGTGTATGTTACAGCTTGTCCAAAAATTGACAGAATTACAGAAGGTAACATATAATCAGCGCTTTGTACAATATTAGTATCTTGAAAGTGTCATATGATAAGTTTGGAAAATAAGACAAGGAGAAAACAAAATTAATAAAGAGAAAGTTCTTTAATATTTGTCATTCTCATGTTGTGTGGTTTTATTTTTTCATAATGTCATAACTGACGTAGTTTACTCTGGTGCCTGAATACTACAACTGCTGCTACGGATTTTACAGCTTTGTCACTGCCTATCCACTTAAAGTAGTAACAACATTGAAAGGAAAAAACCCAGAATAAGCCAATTTTCCTCTTCAACTTAGGTAAAAACAAATGCAAACTTCTTACCAAAGCATCCTGTTGATTGCTATTCCCCTGAACTTTTCAGGAACTTATTGGGAAATTGTCCCATGATGACATGAAATCCCCTAAGATGGCATCTGGAGTAACAGAAAAGCCATTTGAAACCAGAGCAATGTCGAGTCATCAAGTAGCATTTGATTTTGTACAAGATTTCAGTCATGATGACTTGAGAAATGGAGGTTTCAAGTTTGTTGACACTCCTGGTATGAATGTTATGGTCTATAATATTATTATTATGATTAATTTTTTTTTTTTTAACCGTTGACTTCAGCTAATAACAAGTTGACAGGAATGTGATCATGTACGTTTTTTTACAGAGGTTGTCGCAAGTTACATTCTTAACATAAGAGCAAAAATTTATTCTCCCTCTGAGCTTGCATAAGGATTTTATCAGCAACATGAAGGGATAAAATTAGCCAATATGTCAGTTTTTAGTGACTTGCTGACTTAAAACACCCACTTACAGTATCATCTGATGCTGCAACTTCAGCTGTTTTCTGTACCTCTGGTGTGAACACAAACAATTCCTTTCTGTTTTAGGCAATGGTTTTTAGCACCTCATAATCTGTTCTTTTGTTTTAAGTTTTTGAGCGTTTCATTGTATGCTTTTCAGGTCATTATTCAATGAGTTGCTGGTTCCTGACAGTTTATAGACTTTCCTTGACATTAAACGGTTGCAGGGCTTTTATAGAAAGTATAGCATGTTTGCAATTTCCTTAAAGTTGTTGTGATTAACTACTGAATTTTGTATATTAATATTGAAATGGAACTAAATATTGCAATTAAGGGGAATCAAATTTGTGCGTAATTGAATTGTTAAGCAGGATTTTTTGTATTCGTATATAATATGTTTATCCAAATCTGTAGCTACATAGTCTTACATTGCTATAATATACACAATTGACTTTCATTGTCATTTCCTTGCAAACAGATAAAAGAAGATTTGATTGATGTGACCTTCAACAGTTTCTCTTCTCTTTTTTTTCCTTCCTTTTTTTTCACCCAATTATAAGAGGGTCCTGAAATTCCCCCCGAGCCCAATGAAATTGTGTTCAGTAGTAGTTGCAGCTATGACAACTGTCGGGAGGCCAGTGGTTTGAGTCCAGATGACAACATTCAGAATGAAAAGAGACTAAACAGTGGCTACATGGCTTGGTGTTACCCCCATCCCAGGGTCATCACCAGCCTCCAACTGACACCAGTCCCCTTCAGCCTAACCTCCAGTACTATGTCACTGGATAGCAGCTCTTTGGCCACAGCTTCGGTTTGTTTCTTTTCTTACATATTTGAGAACATGGCTTCCTACTTTTCCCATCAGAATATTTTTCAGAGACAATGAATTCATTTATCATTTGGTCAATTCAATTGATTGGAGAATTTTATCTGGCTTATTTGACATTTATGAGAAATGTAAATTATGTAACCATACAAATAAAGCTGATATTTGTGACTTTTCACAGGGTTGGCCTGAATCAGATAAATCTATAGCTTTTAAATCTTATCCATGTGTATTCTGGGGAATTAGAGACACATTAAAGTCACAAATCAGATATTTGAAAATGAAGATACAGTGGTATAGTTTTGCAGGATGATATTAAGTGGGTTGAACAGTATTGTTTAGTATTATCACTTCAAAATGGTTTACCCTGGTGGATTGTCTTTCAATTAAGGATTTGTATTTATCAGTGAACTGTCTATCTGATAGTTCTAGTAATGGTTGAGTTTCGAAAAAATTGCCAAGAACTATTTAATTCCTGTCATTCCTTCTATCTGTTCCATCACAACTCTTCAAACCTCAGCCTTGTTGCGTCAGGAAGTTATCCAACCTTAAAATCCTGGCTAAGAAATATTATGCAGTTTTAAAGAAGTACTTTTCAATTTTGATTTATCAATTTGTGTCAATTGGTCTTGGACGTTTTCATACTTTTTTTGAAAGCTTAGCGTTTAAGTATCTTTATAATGGCTAATATGTTTGTGAAGTATCACTCATTTTTTATCCTGTATCTATTGAATTCTCTTTTGTTCATGTTTTCATATATTGTTTCTTGAAGACAGTTTGAAATAGTATTGACTTCCTCAAAACTTCATATCTTGAATTGTGTATGGTTTTAAATGACATCATATCAATTTTTTATGGGCCAAAGATTGTGTTGGACTAATAGAAATGAAGACAAGTTGAGAATAGATCTCCTTTATTATCTGTTTCACGTGAAAGAATCTGTCATCTACCTTTGGTTTTGAACATATACTACAATAATAAGAGGCATTTCTTCTTCCTTTGCTCCCTGTAAGAACCAAGTATCTTGTGGAAGATTTTTGTGATCATGGTGTGGCATTGCATGTTATAGCATACAGAATACTAGTTCATTTTATTTTTGTGCCTTATGTACTTTCCTAAGTACTATAGTGACTCCCAAATCATCACTTACTTAAAAAAAAAAAAAGTCAATTCAAATCAATGTACATTATTATCCACAAGGAAAATTCCTCTTTGTTACAATGGATATCTTATTGATTATGATGAATATGAAAGTAGTCGTAGTGGTAGTATTGATGATGATATGGTGATCATAAAGCTGGCAATGGTGCTAATGATAAAGAAGAAAAAGGAGGAGGAGGAGGAGGAGGAGGAGGAGGAGATTAGTGATGATTGTGATTGTTGATGACATTGTTATTTTCTTAAATATCAATTAATGAAATATATACACATTTTATATATAAACATAATATTATAAACCAAGGTAAATTCAATTGATTACAATGGATGGATATCTTGTCGAGAATGTTGATAAAGATGGTAATGATGATGATAGTGGGGAGCCTGATGATAGTGATGGAGATAATGGTAATAAAGGAGTGGAGGATGGTGGTGATGATTTTGAATGTTGATAACACTATTACTTTCGTACACAATATATAGATGAAATATACACATATTACACATGTATTTATTGCACAATTATGAATTTTTTTTATTTTATCATACAGACACTCTTGTTGTGTTGTCTTACTTAATTCTGCTTGAATGAGGGACAAAAGAGTTTCTAAATCTTTGAGTTCTACATTTGTGTGATAAAAACCTATCACTATGGCTTGATCTAACATATCTGTCACTCAAAGGATGCTCTGGATCTTCAAAGTTTTAACATTTTTATGGTGGCATATTGAAATCTTAGTCAAATGTCCATGAAATCTTGATATAATGATTATTGAAATGACCTAACAAAAATTATGACTGTTGTTTGTATGTAAATTTCAGGTGCCTTGTGTTCTTCAGTACTATGATGAGTTGCTTGGTGATTACCTGGATGTTGTTAAGTTTTTCTTGTCGGAGAGTGAGCCAGTTAGTGTTCCATTCCCTGAAGCAAAGCCTTGTAGTGCTAAACAGCTGGTGGTGGCCAAATTGTGGAGAGTTATTTTACTACAGTCAAATGAAGGCATAGGGTAAATCAGATCACATCCTCTTTTTATTCCTTCAAACCTTATTTCATATCAGAGAACATGCTTTTATATGATGTGCACTTATAGGACAATCTATGTCGTGCATTCATCTCAAATGATTTGTAGGGAAAAATTTAACAATTAATGATGCTTAATCTTGCCTGAGAAATATGTCACAATGATCCATTATCTCATGGCAAAGATGTAACTAAAGAGAAATTGAAGAAAAAAACCCAAACAAAACAAGATATAGATAAAGCAAATGCTGTCTTGTTCACCTATTGTGAAAAAAGTCTTGAGAAATTTAATTTGTACAGACTGATTAAATTGGAATGTTTTTAAGGTTAAGAAAAAAAGTTCAGAGTAAAAGGAATAAGTTAAAGGGATGTAAATAAGAAGGTGTCCACTGCTAACTTTATTATGTAAGGGCAACTATTGTAGTCTCATCATAGTTTAATTATTCTCACAGAGATGTGGCTGTGTTACCCGCTTCTTTAGCAGCGTGTATGTGTGTTGACTCTGCCTTCATTCCATCCCTGATACCTGATCTTCAAGTGTCCTTGAACCTGCCTTTAGCTGAGATTATCATGTGTCATCATTTGGAAAACAATGGCAGAGGTATGGATTGTCAAATATTGACAGTAATGTTTATAACAATCAAATTTACTGTTGCCTTTGCTTTCAAGGATTTTATCTGTTTTTGTGTTGGCAATTTCAACATTTTAATGTAGACAACGATCAAACTGAGCTACCTCTGAAAGGTTACATTTGCAATGATTGATAAATAGATCACAGTGACAGAATTTTAGCCTCTGATCTTCATGCTCTTTTCTAAGAGTCTGTCTGGTGAGACAAAGACATCTTCACTAACTTTATGATCATTTTATTTTATTAGATGTTCCTACAAAATTGTCACAGTATCAGCCTGTCTTTGATTTAGTGGAGGAGCAGCAGTTTGCAATCTTGAAATTGTCTGATATCCAAATGACAGGATCTCATCTTGCACAACTTGAGCAGAGGTCATCCCTTAAGGTAATTGTCTGTTAATCTGAACTCAAAATGTTTTCTCATATTATCATTTTTGCTGAAGATCTTTTAGACAAGAACTCAGCCTCATACTGCAAAGACTATCAGCTTTGTTATGTTTCTTTAAAGGTATGTATGACATTTTATATGATCAGACATTTTGTCAAGCTTTCAACCTACTGCTTTTAATTTCAGAAAGACCAAATCCTCAAATCCCATCAGTAGACCAAATCCTCAAACCCATCAAATCTTCATCCCTCTAAAACAAAAAAGCCAGACCAAATGCAAAAGATAAAATAAAAAAACAAAGCAAAACAAACCCAAAACAAAATAGAAAAACTTCCAGAAACTACCCAGTAAAATAACTCAGTTATCTTCTTTCTCCACACAACAGGCATGAAAGGAAATGAATAAATTTGACATGTAAATGAAAAAGCCTTCTCATTTTAGACCCATTTTCAGTTCTTGTATAATACTTCTTTTTTCCTTTTAAGAAGTTATCTACTCTTGTTTTTCAATTTTGTTCCTCATTAAAACTTTAACTTGAATGCTGACCTTACAATGAATGTGATTTTTGTGTTTCTCGTTTATAAGGCCTCCTTAACTACCAGTTTGGACGTCATGGAGTACGGCCACCTATCTTTGATGCCAGTTATCTCCCCTGTGAGGTTTTCTGTCAATGCTGATCTGCTGTCTAATGGACAGGTAAAATTGTATTCGAATTTTGTTCCTGACAACTTTCAATAATGCAGTTTGTTCTTTTAATTAGATATATAACCAATACTTTTTCTGTTGATGAAGTTTCCTTGAGAATGTTTCAATGTCCTATGTACTTTCCCCCTTTTTGTTCTATTTCTGATATGCTTTGAGGTCATAACAGCAGGTCACGAATTGTACTTGGCATTTTCTAATGGTGGGTTTTGCACCTGATATCCTCTCATTGCAGCCATAACCGAAGGCTCAGAGGACCTACTAGAAGAGATTGAACGGAGAAATAGCAGGGAATTTTTAGCCTCCTTTTTCCATAATTTTTAACTGCCAGGGTTTCTCCTGCACAAATCATGACCTCTGGGATAAAACATTCTGACTATCGGATTAGGATGGAATGATACGGAGAAAATTAAATTGTTATTCCAAAGCTGACATGACTCATAGGATTTTTACTCTTGCTTGGTGTATTAGCAGATGTTCTCCCAAGTGATCATAATGCTCTCCATATACTTTGGGCATTTGTGGGTTTAAATACAGATGCATTATTTATTATTTTTTTTTCCAAACATTCTATTAAATTGTACCACAGTGATTGATTTAAAATCAATATCAACTGGATTTTCCTAATGGTACATCATGCATCAAATGATATCATATGTGAAGAAACAAAAGTTGGACAAGCTAAAATTGATTTTTAAATTACCAAGACAATATGACAGTGTGTAGTTTAACCCTTGTCCCCTTTTATTTCATCAGGGACATGATGTGGATGCCCAGGTCCAGGTGGGAAAGATGCGTGTGTCCTTGAGCAAAAGTGTGGTCCATAGCATCAACATGGCTTTAACAGCTTGGACTCATGTAGGTTTTGTTCCTGAAATACTGTTTTTCATTCAGTCAGATAGGGTTTTTCTTATGTCTATACTCAGTCCTCATTTTTACACGTTTGGTTGAAATTATCTAGTTTGTTTTTCCATGTCTGAGCATATTGATTGCACAGCATTTTAACATTTGTTTTAGTGACTGCCACATTTGAGACAGAGTGGCATTTTGTTTCATGATTTTATGGTGTGTGAAAAAAATGACTGTAGATGACCGTTGAGTGTGGATGCTGATAGGGTATATATTTGTTCAGTTATCTACTTATAGTCTAGGTTTATGTCTGTTTGAATAAATGTTATATGGGTCTACTAGTATTTCAATAAGTCCACTTCTGGTCATGTGAAATGTTGTGACTTTTTTTCTAGCTCATCGTTCCTCTAGTTATAAGGGTTACAGATGATTTTATGTGAATGGAATTATATGTCTCTCAATCACATCAGTTGAACAAAATGTCTCATAACATGGAACAGGGAGGGTGACAGAAAGAGAAAGATATGTCTTTAGATATCAAATGCTTGACTTACTGACTTATGGCCGTGTTGCATCCCAGTTCTCCATCTGTGACGCTTTGGCTGCTCTCTTTATATCTGTCGGGAGTTTTCACCACTGTCCTCTGTCCTGGGCTATTCTGCCATTTTCATTTAAAGTGCAGTGAAAGTCAATTTTTAGAGAAAATCACTTTTTTGCATTTTTGGATTCTTTGTGACAAATTACATCTATCTACATAATCAAATTAGTAAAAAAGTAATTAAAAAAGAAGATATATGCATTTTAAATTGTTACAAACGCAGCACAAGAAAAAGGCGTCTAGTAAATTTCATGAAAACAGCAGTAAGATCAGGATTTCAAGAAGACCGTAGTATAAATTGTCGCAAGCGGGGTGCGTGAGAGGTCAAGCGCATCACACAATTGATCGGTGCGCTCAAACAAATCATCGCTCTGAATCTTTTGCCCTGATTGGTCCTTACAGGGGTCGCCCTCTTCTTTTGAATGAAATGGGCGGGTCATTGTCTGAAGACGATAGGTCATTAAGTCTTCAGATGAAGTCCAATTACCAGGATTTTGAGGAATCATTTATTGTGTTCCAACAGGAATTTGATTTGATTCAGTCACAGGTCGCGTGTTTTACAAT
>JAOWAZ010522117.1:0-10590 GCA_028565935.1 Goniobranchus fidelis
AGGGGGAGTGTGTAATATTATAGAATCATTCTGAGAACGATAGTATGAGAAATACTACTATGCACATGTGTACGAAACCACAGAACATCTATCAAGATGTCTTTTCTTGTTGGAGTTGGTTTTGTGCACAACCGTGCTTCTGTCTTTTTATTTATTTTTTTTTTTAATCTATTTCCATTAATTAACTATTTTAAGATGTACAATGTAACACTGAGCAAAGCTGGAGACCACTGCTCGTAGGCTATTGATATTATGTTTGCCGCAAAATTCTCCATCTTGTGGGGTTTTCTTTTCTCAAATCTTTGCTTTGAGTTTACACTCACCATAATATGATCTACAAATCTCATTTAAGTTTGCCTATGGAAACTCTTCTTTTGAGAATTCATTTTTGGAAAAGTCAATTGGTAACAATATACAGGGATTACTATATGGTAAAAGGAAGATAAATAAAACAAGGAGCATACATAATATCTCCCTGATAATCAGAATCGCACAGGTTCAACTTTTTTTAAAGTTGAAAACTTGTGAAACTTCAAACTTTCACATGAAATACGTTATAGTATTGACAATATGAAAAAACAAATTTTGAAAGTGTGTAGCCCTATGGGGGAGGAGCCAAGAAATGTGATCAGATTTGACAAAAGAAGTAACCGTATAAATTGAAAACTTGTGAAATGAGCACTGAACGAATCTCTGTTCAGAAGCAGCATGTTGATGGAAAAAGAAGAACAAAATTTGTATCTGCTTATTTGGAAGAGAAAGATTCTCATAATGACATGTTGAAAAGCAGTGCTAGCGCTTTGCATTGAGAAGATATGGTGGCCTAAAGAGTGGATTTCCCTCAGTATTATACATGTACTTATCACCACCTTAAGCAGGCCCCTCAAAGTCATGCCTTTCAAGATCTGTAATTTGAGCCAACAGGTTATGTACAGCCTTCTCACAAAAGGGAGTTGGTGCAGTGTGCCAGCTATACTGAATTGCCGCTCTCGATGCAATATTTGCAGCAGTGTCTTTCCCACCAATGTTATTATTTCTTTTTTCAAGCAATTCTTCTGTGTCTATCTGAAAATGACTGCTTTCATGATGGAGCATCTCATACAGATGAATTACATCATCAAGGAGTTGAGATACTCCAAACAGTGTTTGTTATTTTATAATTTCCTGCAGAAGGGTGTTCCAAACACATGGCCCATTTTATTTTATTTTGAAGTTGTCATCAGTACAGTTTTTGGGATTGAAGAAAGATTTTACTATGACATTACCATTACACTGTGCAAATGTATTTTATGAAGGGAAAGTTTCTCTCTTTCAAATTAATCTTTTGTCTTCCATAGGCTCTGATAACAAGTTCTTACTTTGCAAAGATGAAGACAGCATATCGTCAGATCGGGTTTGTATTTTTCATTTTGGGTCATTTCTTTTTTTAAGTTTATGTAGGAGTCATAAACTCATTCAGTGCTGAGGCCTGATAGGTAGCTCTAAGGGTTCACACACCCTTAACCCTCATGCCGTTATGGTAGAGGGTGATGAATTTCTAGATATAGCATCACTATTACGCTCCGTATCACTACTTTCACTTTCAATATCATCTGGACTGTCACTTGAGTTGCTATCACTCTCATAATTTCATCCTCTTCGGCATCAAAATCGAAGACATTATCCATAAGTTCTTCACCTACATAGATCTACCTCTTGGGAGTCTTGGAGACCCGTTTCAACCGGTGTAAGAGACGGTGTAAACAAATGGAAAAACAAACGCTCTTTCAGATCAAAATTAGAGGAATCTATAGCTATTTGACAAAAGAATTATTAATTATAGGACGATCTATCCCAGAATGCCCCATACTAAAATTAACAATATAGGTTTGGATGAAAGCGGTATTTGTATTTAAACCGACATCGGCTTTAAATGCTAGAATACTCGTCAGTACTTTGTGGGCTGGGCTTCCGGCGTGCGAGAATAATAGCACTGAATGAGTAAATTTCATCTGCTCTGAACCAAGTTTTAGCTAAGTTAGTTTATAATGTGTGCAATTAGAGAGACTTTTAGAAACAAAGAGCCAGGAGGCAACGCAATGGTATTGGTCTTTCCTATATATCAAACAGAAAACTATTCAGTTGATTGTAAACCGCTTACCGGCGCACTTTGAATATGAATGGCGCCATGGTAAAATTATGTGGTAGAAACGGTGATGTTAAACAAATGTTGGCCTTTATTGACTGTACTGTTGCTGACTGATTTTGATAGAAAAATTGTTGTGTCAACAGTTTTAATGTTAAATGCTTGAATTTCTCCATATGAATATTAATACATCAGTACTATACAGCAACTACAGATTCATCTTATCAGCCATTTTTTTCAGAATTGTTTTACTCAAGAGGAAGTAACAAAGGCCATGGCATATATCAATGATTTACACAGTGAACTGTCTGCCAAGAAAGGTATGAAATAACACTTACATTTTTGGGGTTTTTTATTTGTTATTTTCTTCAATTAGATTTCTAAAATTCAACTTTTATGTTTATACTATATATGTATACACATATGTTAGTTGTTGTTTTTTGCTTTGTTGGGTTTTTTTTTTACTTCACGATAGTATTTGCTACCATGTTATGAATATATATAAGTGAATGTGTAGTTTGCTTTTTTTTTAATGGACTTGGACAGACTTTAATTTTTATTTCCCCCTCCTCTCTCCTCTATTTATTCTCATGAATATTTATTATTATTCCTTGTTTACAACTTATCTCATAGAGGAATGAAGCATTGGTATAGTGTTTCTTTAACTTAATTTCCTTGTGACTCACTTTCTTTTCCATTTGTTTTATTTTTACACTATTAAGTACTCTTGCTTAACTGACTTGTAATAAAGCTATGACCTTTAATGAACCGGCTGTCTGCGTCACAGGTGCAGTTATGTGTCATCAAGCCAAACAAGGAGATGATGTAATGAAAGCCAGTGTATTGAAAACAACTATCCTGAGTGAATATGTTCTTGAAAGTGTAAGTTTTTTTGTAAAGGGATGTTTTGTCCTAACTTCATATAATTTTAATTGGAATTTCTGCTTTCATTTTGATGTTTCAGAACATTTATGGAGCATTTCACAATACATGAACACGTTTTTTTACTTCTTTTCTCATACTGTTGCTACAGAATTCTATCTATCTAATAACTCATGACAAGATTTCTTTTTCATCACATCATTTCTGAAACAGCCATTCATCAAGACGTATGAGAAAGCAGACAACATTGCAGCTTTAATTTTTTATCAGAATTTCACCCTCTTATCCCCTAGGCTTCGAACAGTCTTGCCCATATATATGTGACCCTGCATACCATCATAGCTTGGGTTAAACTGGCACACATTAGGCAGACAGCTGAAAAGTGGGGAAATTCAAACTCTTTAACCAAGTCTTTTTTTCACATGCCTTCATCAGTTGTCAATTTGAGTAGAAGCAGAACCATGCCTTGCACGTATTGATGTAATTGTATATCTGCAAACATAATTATTAGCAGAGAACAAAGGCCTGGAAAATTCAGTATCATTAGCCAGTCTTTTCTAATACATGGCCTGAACAGCTATAGTTCATTTCAAAATTCAAAGTCACATATTTACACCCATATCTTCAAAACTAAACATAGGATGGAACTGAAATTTTGTGTATGGGTCTAGAATGACCAAATGAATTCCTATTTTCAAATTTTTGTGTAGCATAATTAACGATTTTTTCTATTAGAGCTATATAAAATACTCAAGATGGTTGAATGCATAATGTTTTTATGATTTACATTCTAAAAATCCCATTCATTCAAACATCCAATGAAACTAAAAGGAAAATGCTAGAATATGACAAATAGTTTCCTTTTTACTTTTGGGTCTAGAGTAGCATAGCGCTAGAACTTGTTCAATAGGCAAAAGAATATGACATAGATTTAGATCTGATATAAAAGCTCCCTATTAGATTGTAAATTGAGATAAAAGTGTGTATAGGGTTCCTACCTACTCTCAAGCCCCAACCAGTTGTCTTGTTATGAGTTGCGTCAATATTCTTTACTGTAACAGATTGAAATGTTGCAATTTTGTCAACTCGACATCTTGTATATAGGACAAATAAACTAATCTCCTAGTTAAAGCCGATTTTGAACTGAAAAGATCATTTTCGTTTGGTCATGGATACATCAAACCACCTCACAAAGCCCCAGAAAGATCAAATCAAAGATTTCAAAGATATGGACGATTTTCTGTCTAAATTTTGAAAAGGTCCGTTGTTAAAGTTTTTGTACCTGCTGATGTAGTCTGAGACACAATACCGTGAATTAGAGAAGTACAAATTGGAATTGCAGTGAACAATACTTTTGATTTTGTGTTAGTTGAGGTTTTACTGACTCCATTATTTTCAGTGTTTCTTTGTAATGTGTAGTAAAATCATTGAAATCTTGTCAAGGATTGGGGTTATTGAATGGTGCAATGAAGACGTTTTCCTTTCCCAGACAGTTTACTCCAAAGAATGATTCAACCTTTTTTTTTTTAACCTTTCGTCGTGATTTTCTGAGGTTAAAGAAAATGGATGTATGGAGTGTCTTACCTATACAATAAATGTTTCACTTCTCTTGTCAATCTGGAAATATTTCCTTGATGATAAGGCTAGGTTTTAATGTTCGATTTATGTTTAGCTTATGGATGCCAATCAATCCTTACAGTATTTCAATAAGTATCCAAATTTTCCCTACTTTTATGTATACTTGGGATGTGTGTAAATCTTTTCGTATTCCCAAATGGGAAGTCCTAGATGAAGTGCCAGATATGATTTTATGATTTTTTTTTCCTCCAGACTGCAGAGCGTATCTATAAATGCTGTATCCTTCACATCCTGGCTAATCCACACTGGAATATCTTGTAAGTTTTTCCTTGCAAAATAGTCACAATCTGGCTTTGTTGTGTTTTTTTTGTTCTTTCAAAGAAATTTACATCTGAATATGGTACAGGTTGCAATTAGTCATGCTTTATAAAGAATAAAAATTACAGCCTCCTGTGAGTTGAATTTTAATGCAAAAATAATCTATTTACTTTTACACATTACCAGGCTTTATAAAGCTGATGGTTCCGAGGCTACATCCATGGACCAAGTGTTCAAACTTGAATCCTCCATTGCCGACATGGGCTTTTTGTGTCGTTTGCAGCGCTCATTTACACAAGTCATTTATGGTGTATTTTACGTTTGTTTTGGTGAGTTTGAGGTTGGTTTTCTGTCTGTCTTTTTTTTTTGTTTTTTTGTTTGTTTGTTTGTTTGTTTTTTTGTGCAGCCTGGATTTATTGTAGCAATTTCATGTTTTGAGAATAAAAAGCCCTAGTAGTGCTTCAATTTAAGCTTCCCATTTTTATGCTGAGGAGAAAGTGATATTCTTTGGAATGTTATTCATTAACATTAGTTTGTGGCATTGGTGGGCCATGAAGTGTAATTTTTCAATGCATGTCTTTCAGTCAGTTTCTCTGTCCTTCTTCTCCTCCCTTCCCGCCCCCCTATCTTTTTTTTCCCAACCATTTTTAAATTTGATAATACATGACTTTGATCTATATTCACTGACTAGGTTTTATTAAAATGGCTCCCATTTTTTATTGCTGTCTGTTATTTTCTCCCTCCAGCCATTATATGTGCCATGTTGATTTATATGTACGTGAAACATCACATGAAAGAGAAGGGACAAGAACAGAGAGAAGTGTATGCTATGGTAGAGAAGATTATTGGTAAGTCTCAGTCTTGTTAGGTCATGAGGTAATCTTTCCTCATAGAATTTTTTCTCTTTGACCTCTGATGTTGCCATTCTGTTTATTAGAGGTGCCAATTTTCAGGATTTATCAGGAAATCTGGATTTTTAAAAAGGTCCAGAAGTTAAATTACTTCATATTTTAAAAATGGGCCCTTCAAGATGGCCCAGTAGCTCAGTTGGTAGAGCAGCTGACTGCCATGCAAAGTGGCCCAAGTTCGTACACAGCCGGGCAGTGGATTTTTTTCAGGGCCTCCTGCTCACCCAGCTGTATAAATAGGTAGCTAGGTCTTTCTATACTTGGTGGAAGCGAAGTCGGCGTGGAAAGCAATGGGAAACAACCACATTATGCCATATGCCTGGGTATAATAGGGCTCTACCCCTAATTCTCCTATACTCAGCCATGAGTACGGTACTAATTTTACTTATTTACGTATGTTTTACTGTATAAACTTATCAAGCAATTAAACATTTCAGGATTTTATGGGGGGCCTATTTGATATCTCTGGTTTCTAAGATATTGGAAGTGAAGAGAATACAATTTGAGCAGCGTGCAAATTCAGTCAATATCTCAAAACCCAGAAGCCATACTGTTGGGAAAACAATCATTTAAATGTGTTGCTGGAGTCCTGTGGAACAATTTATCTGAAGGACATGGGCTCGGAATACTTCCTTGTGGGAGGAGGATTGGTTAACCTGATTTTGCTATTCAGATCTGTGGTTCAATTCCAGACAGTGACTTGTCATTGGTTCAGTCCTTTGTAAAAAACTACTCTCTCCACTCAAATATCATTTGAAAGAGATACCAGCTCCACTGAGGAGTCAGACTGGCCAGTAGTCCAGGAACTGATAAAATGATATCCCAGATGTGATAGCATAGGAAATGTTGATGGTCTCAGCTCTATAGGCACCAAACCTAGAAGGTGCCATACTATAATTATAATTGAAAAACATTTCAGCTCACTCAAGAATCTTATTTAAATGTGTAATGTCAAATATGGTCCTTGCATCTAAAAAATGTGGAAAATCAATTTGACTATTTATTTTAATTGAAAAAATTCAGAGATTCAAAATCCCATTTTTGTAATATTCTAGAAAAAGTTTTATATGACTCCATGAGTGCTGGACCCATTGATTGGATGTCTACTCCATTGCTCATCAATCAGCTACTAATATGATTGACACAGCATACATATTCATGGGGTGAATAAGGTCACTTACATACTCTATACAAAATTCTGATGCTTATGGTAAAGGGCTACAAATAATTTGCAAACCCATTGGCTATTACTTATAATGTGCTAAAATCACTGTTTTGATTTTAAAAATTCTGTGTAAACCTTGATGTATAGTCAACTCTTTTAAGTCCTGTACCTATTTTGACACTTTCCCAATCTCAAGATATCTTGAAAGAGCATCACGAGCAATACAGAAGAGATGACCCTGATGAGTCTCCCTATTTGGCAGTGCAGCATGTTCGAGATCAGTTGCTTCCCCCTGCCGAAAGGTTAGTATCTCATCATTGTTGTCTTCCTCTCATGTCTAAACATTTTCATTACCAGCCCTTTATAACTCCTAGTGAAAAAAAAACTTTGTTCTACTTAATTAGAGCAAAATGAGTGTTTTTAGGAAAGACAAATTCTCACTCCCATACTTTTGAACATACACGAATGAAATTTTCAGGATTGCTTCATAGATGATTAAAGACCGTTTCCATATAAATTTATCAAATTTTTATGGAAATGAGCATGTTTATGTCATTTAGCACTTAACAAAATATTGGTGGAAAAAGGGGAAAAGATGAAATTTGAAATGGCCGAATAATTTCAAATCTCTCTTATTATATCTGAAACTTCAAAATTTCATCAAAGATTTGTGGACAGCAGACACAGGAATAGTAATTGTTTTGAGAATGAACTCTAATGTCAGATCTATGTAACTTCCTTTTAACCTTATTTGCCATCGCAGCGATTTGTGGTGTCACTGCGTATTATCAATTCAAAGTGTAGTATACATGAAATTATTGCATGATATTTATTTCCGCGAAAATGCTCTCAGTGTTACCATGGAAGGTAAGTTATCTTTTTCCTCAAGGTTTTTGCATTAAAGACTTGTTAGTCAGTCTTTTTAATTCTTGATAAGAGGATGTAATGTATTATTCTTCGCTGAAAAGTGATTACTTACTTCATTTTCTCTGAACATTGAACAGACGGCAGCGTCAGCATATTTGGGACAAGGCTGTGGACTTTATTGCTGCCAATGAATCTCGAATCCGTATGGAAACAAAAATTATCAGAGGAGAACAGTTTGATGTTTGGTATTGGATACAGGTAATTTTTCCCATTAAAAAAAAATTTATTTCTTTGTGTGGGTATGTGTTAGCGTTTTGAGATCTATTTTATTTTGTAGTAAATAGGTAAATACAAATCAAATCTGTATCTTGACAGGGCCTCCATCTGTAAATGTCGTTGAATATCATTCAGTGAACTTTTGCCTCTGTGGTCAAGACGTTTGACTTGGTTATCGTAATGTTTTGAGTTCGAATCTGGGGTGCCCTGTGGTGCTGTTTAGTCCTTGGAAAAGGCTACTTACACACTTTTCTTCATTCCACCCCCGTGGCATAAGTTTGAAATGATACATGTTACATTTTTCTCATTAAACAGCACACTATAAAAGAATTTGAGTATTAAGAAAGCCAGAATAGGCTGGATAGCCTTTTTGAATTTCATTTCATATCAATAATTAATTTAAACAAAATGCTGATAAAAATTTGAATTCATGAAGTTGGAATAAGACATGAGAGAAACCAAAAAAGAATTGGGGAAAATGAGAGCTGGATGACACAGAGAGGATATTGATTGTCTTTGAATAAGTAGTACAAGAACAATAATTTTCCTATTCCTCATTTATCCCCCCCTGTTCTTGATGTTGTTTTGTTGTTTTTTATAAAGATAATTTTGACGTACATTTCTAATAGAATATTATTATTGCTAATATTATTTCATTATAGGGTTGAGATTGATGTTAGCAGTTGGTAAAAAAAGGATAAAGTCTCATAAACTTGTGAACTTGATATAGACGTTGTGGCCAAATTTGCCTGAATTTCATTAGGATTTCAGTTCTATAAAAGATTGGACTGCCATGTGTTTAATAATACGGTCCTAAGATGAAGCTTATTTGGAGAGGCTTACTTTTTTTTGTGGAAGGGAGAAGACTGTGTTAACCACTTGCTGATAGTTTGAATAGTGTCCCCTGGAAAAAAAGGGACATTTAAGGTCCTGGAAGGAAAAAATACTTTCAAAAGGTTGGTATATAAAACACCAATGGATTGCCAAGATATTTCAATCAGATATCAAATTGTAGTTAGATTTAACATTCAATAAGGGAGCATATATACGGTTTAAGGGCATTTTATGATACAGAGCTGTGAAATAAACTGAATTCACTCATATGAGAATACAAAAAGCAATGACAGAAAATCAACTAATTCGCCTGCGATTTTGCGGAATTGAAAGAACTGTGTAGTACATTACATGCCTTCCTCTTTACTTTTCCCATAATGAATGGTACAAAAATCAGTATCTCTTACAGACTGGGGCGGCTGGCTAAAGTGGGTTTTTCTTGTCTGTTCATAGCCTCCAATCTCAAGACAAATGTTTTGAAAAAACACTAACTTTGTAGCTTGTAGAATAAACTTTGCCTTTTATTTATGTAATTTTCCAGTCTTCTTTTTCTTTCAATTTAATTTGATTGTGGTTCCACCCAATTGTCTTGTCTCCAGTCAATGCATCCTATTTTAAATTGTGATGAATCTTGATCTTCTTTGTTTTAAGATAAACGAGCTGCTGTTTTAACATCACGTGGTCCAGTCATGAGCTGCTGGTAACTCATTGGTTTGTTGCTTAGTGCTGTACTAAGCCTGTGTTGTGATGATTTCATTTACCATGTTTTTAATGACTTTATGAAGCATTTATTGTGATGACTTTATTGTTTTATAATTTAGAAACCCATACAAAATTATTGGTGTAATTTTTCCCACATTTAAATTTCAGCCGACATTACACAATGGAAAAGTTTGGCAGGGTCAAGGTATGTTGGAAGATTATTTTTATTCAAGATTCAATATTCCTTTATTCACCCCTTTCAGGACATTCATTCTGGGTAAATGCTACACATATAGTGTAATGTAATGTGCAATACACAAACCAATGGTAACAGAACAAAGAATTCATTACCTACATGTAATGCAACATATTCCCAAACATTTGGCACATAGCCTAATTGTAAATGTAAATAAGAAATAACAAGTCATTTATTTAATGACGTAGCTTGGAGATAACTTATAAAACATGGGGTAAATGAATTTTTGTATCTGTCAGTTTTTGCTTTCTTAGATATCAATCTCCAACTTCTCAGAGATCTGTTGTATTCATTGTACAATGGGTGTTTATGTTGGTGAGATCTCATTTGTCCAAAAATATTTCTTCTTTCTGAGATACATTTTGTTTGAAAGCTTCCATAATTATAGTTGATTAGATCCAATGCATTCTCCATCATTAAATTTTCTTTGGAAAGGTCTAAAGCTACATAATACGTTCCCAACATTTGCGCTAAACTCATTCTTCTATTCTATTTGGAGTAATAGCAATAAAAGAACTTAAACCGTTAGCATAGGTGAAAACTTATTATTTTTACTTTGTGTCATCATCTTCTTCTTCTTCTGTTTCTTCTTCTTCTTCTGTTTCTTCTTCTTCTTCTTCTTCTTCTTCTCCTTCTTCTTCTTCTTCTTCTTCTTCTTCTTCTTCTTCTTCTTCTTCTT
>JAOWAZ010522228.1:0-10584 GCA_028565935.1 Goniobranchus fidelis
TTTCCCCTCCTCCTCCTTATTTTTCTCTTTTATTATTATCTTAGCATCAAACCATAAGTCATGATCATGATCATCATCATCTTCATCATCAGTCTTATCGTAATAAGACATCCATTGTAACAAAGAACAACTTTCCCTTGTGGATAATAAAGTAAAGTGAATTGAATTGAATTGAATTGAATTTTACTCAAATGACCAACAGCAACACAGAACACTTACAACAAGGCTTGCAGCCTGTTAGACGCAAAGTAACATTTTTTTCAGACAGAGATAGCTTTATCTTAACGGCCAGGTACTCATTCACACCTGAGTTGAGTAAGATAAGTAGAGTAAAGTGCCCTACCCAATGACTCAACGATGATGACTTGCAGTCACGAGCAAAACTGCACACTAGCGACGCTCGAACCCACGCAGTCACGCAAGCTTGTACTGACCATGGTGGCAAGCCTCTTGACTAGACCCATGCCAATATGTGTTCACCTTTGCCACCGAATCGGTTGTCCTGATAGCTTTCTACTTTCTTTTTTCTTTTTACATTCATTCCTTTTTGCTCTACAAATGATTACAAAGATAAAGGGAAACTGATGTAGCGCAGTGCAATTATTCAATTTTCTAGTGGGTTTTTTTTTTTTTTTTGTGTTCACATAGAAAATCTGCATTAGGGCAATGTAATCCAGTACACAGATGGCCCAAATCGGTAACGTGTCAGCCTTGGGATTGGGAGGGCCTGGGTTCGATTCCGGCCTGTGACATCTTGTATTTTCTACTTCAGCCTGAAAATTTACGCTGATTGCTTCATTCAACTCAGCTGTTGAGTGGATACTCAGCAATTGGATGGAATTGTTGAGCTAAAGGTACTACTACACTTTAATGTATACTCCCCAAAGCATATGCCTGCGAGAGGATAAAGTATGTAAAGCACCTTCAGACCGTTCTTGTGGAAAGCACTATATAAATAATAATAAATAATAATAATACCAAAATTTAAACAGCGCCTTTTGTCAAAACCTCAAAGCGCTTTATGCAATCTTTATCTATGTAAATGCAAACATTATATCTATATAAATACAAACTTCATCTATATAAGTACAAACTTTATCTATATAAATACTATCTTTATTTATATAAATATACAAACTTTATTTTTTTTTCAGTGCTGTATGAGAATTTCATACATGAAAATATTGAATCTACTCTACATCTTTCTTTATATCAGCATGACAACTTTCAAAAACACCCATATGAAAATTTCAAACTACTAAATTTGAAAGCATGAGTGTAAATAGTAATATAAGTAAAGAGAATGACATAACAGGTACATGCAATTAATGTTCAAAATATCAACTTTTTACGTAAACTTATCCAGATGATAAAATAGTATTCTGCAGTAAAGCAATTATGTATAATTTAAACCACAAAATTTGAAAGAATGTGCATAAACAGTAAATTCTGCAACATGAGATAATAGGTAGTTTCAAACAAATGTACAAATTATCAAGTATTTATTTTAACTTATCCATACAATAAATGGCGGCCCAGTAGCTCAGTTGATAGAGCAGCTGACTGCCATGCGAGGTGGCCCGAGTTCGAACCCAGCCAGGCAGTGGATTTTTTCGGGGCCCACTGTTCACCCATCAGTTAAATTGGTAGCTAGGCATTTTGAGACTTGGCTAAAGTAAAGTCAGCGTGGATAGCAATGGCAAAATACCACATTATGCCAAATGGCTAGTATAATTAGGGCTCCACCCCTATTTCCGCTACACTAAGTCATGGATACGGGACTAAGTTTACTTACTTTATACGATAAATCAGAATTCTAAACTAAAGCAATTGTGTAAATTTAAACTACCAAACTTGAAATTATGTGCAAAAATTTTAATAGAATGTATAAGTTTGCAAAAATGAGCCAGTATTTTAAACTTAGGCAATTAGGTAAATTTCAAACTACAAAATTTGAAATTATGTGTGTAAATACTTGAAAAGCAAAAATATTCCATATAAAAATAAGGAAAGTAAATGATAAGTTCATTTTAAAGGTATCATTCTGTATCATTCTGTCTAGTCATCCAAAGTAAATAACCAGAATTTGTTTGAAAATTCTTACCTTTACAACAATTATTACTCAGACATTAAAAAACCCAACACCATTAAGGGTCTAGTAAAAATGACGTTGACACAAAAATGGACACTTGTGATTTGACAAAATTGTAACTCAACACTTCATCATGCAGAAACTATAAATTCAACGGGGAAACTTAAAACTAGGTTTGAATGAGTTAGTCTCATATTAAAGAGAAAAACTTGGATACCATAACAACAATTTTCAAGGCACATAATCTTATAAAACAAAAGCGCCAAGCGCCGTACAAAGGAAGTTTTATATAATAAAATATTGACCAAGTAATTACATAGTTCACAATCAATCTTGACAATGTGAAAATTACGGTTGTATATGTGTACAAATGTACATACAATAATAGAGAGGGTCTCTTCATGGCTGCCACGACCTAACAGTGTATTTGCGATTTTATTAGTATGCTTTCCAAAATAAGCGTTTTTCAGATATTTTTTTTAACAGTAGCATACATAAGAGCATTCTTACATTCATCACCAAGATTATACCACAGAGGAGGGGCATTAACAGAGAAGGCTTTCTCACTCAAGCATGATGTGCGACGAACTTTAAGAAGGTCATTATTCTGTGAACGCAAAGTCCTATATGGGACATATGGTTCAATACTCTCTTTTAAATAGCAGGTGGCCGAGTCATCGAAACATTTGTAAATCGGGCAAAGGATTTTAAAGTCAATCTGTTCACTAACAGGAAACGTTACTGTGCGTAGGACTTGTAACTGTGGGGGTTCAAGTTTGAGTGATGCTGTGTAGTCCTTGGGAAAGGCTATTTACATACTTTTCCTCACCCCACTCAGGTGTGATTGAGTACCTGACCATAGGCAGAGGAAGATCTTGTCAGTATGTTACAGCAAGTGCGCCTGTAAAATGGCTGCATTTCTGTATACTCCAAATGGAGTTGAGAAGATGTTTGGTTGGACAAAGCCTGTCGGGGAACAATAGTAAAGCACTTTGAGCACATTTAGTGGATTTAGTGCTATATAAAAGCTCAGAAGCCAGTGGAGATTTTTGAGAGTAGGTTAAACATGGTCTGATCTTTTAGATAGTGTATTGACACAAGCAGAGTGATGCTGAGTTTTTGGAGCTTACGTTTAGCTATGATGGGCAAATGAAGAAGAGAAGAGTTGCAGTCGTCAATACCGCTAGTTATAAAAGCATTTACAAGAAGTTTGGTTGTTTTAATATCTATGTATGACAATATTTTCCTCTAATGATTATTAAAATCAGATGTTGACAACAATGCAGATAATACACCAGCTGCAACTTTTTCTCAGCCTTCCATTCTGCGGCTTACAGTCCTTTGCTGCTAATGAGAGGATTTTTAATTTTTTTGTTTTTTTTGTTTTTTTGTTGTTGTTGAGTCACTGTCAGTCAATCGACTCGTGTAGTTAAATATCCAAAAACATAAATTGCTTACATCTGGAGCATAAAAGAATAATAGCTGGAACTGAAAAGATGGGCATTTTTTCATTTGTTACCCCAGGCCTTGCCCAGCCCAGTTTGCCATCTTAGATCGACCACAGTGGTGGGTATCAAACATATTCCATAGTAATTCCGTGAATATTTCACGCTGTTAAAAGCGACAGCCTAGCACCAGAAAGGTGAAAAATATACATAATTCAATAGTCATTCTAATGCAATCAAAATAAAATCTTGAGTTCAAACTATGCAGTCCACTTTTGTTATTGTTCCTCTTTATTATTTTTTTTATTCACCTTTAAGGCCATTATGTTGTTATGACGATTTTGCTATACCTATATTGCCAATGTTCTTCATGGTACAGTTTACATTTATCCTCTGGAACGACCGTACCAACAAAAATAATTACGGCTCCATAGGAAATTGATCAATCGACTTACAGTTTTCACCACAGGAAAGTGGAGAAATTGAGCTTTACATACATTTGGGATCCTGCCGTTTGGGGCAAGAACCCTCGAACCCTTTCATTTCTTTGATTGACAGGTTCACATTGTGGAACTCAAGGTGAAACTGATATAATATATCAGACTCAGCCATAAACATGCTGTTTAGTTGTTAGAAAAGGCAGATTGCAAAGAGGCTATTTTCCTCACCCCATTCAGGTGTTATCTAGTAACCAACCATAGGGGAAGAGGATTTTGTCAGAGTGCCAGAGCAAATGCATCTGTAAAATGGCTGCATCTCTGTAAACTACACATGGAGTTGAGATGGTTTTTGGTTTGAAAAGGCCTGGAGATGGCCTGTAGAACGCTCTCAGCGCATTTAGTGGATTTAAAGCAATGTACAAGCTCTATGTTTTTTTTTAAAAAGAGCTGAGGTGTTGTAGGATTGAAAAAAAACAATCTAAGGAAGCCTGAGGCTGCAGTCCACCTGAGGCTGCAGTCCAGTAATGAAAGGGTGCATAAGCTCTAAGGTAAATTAACTCATTGAAGGCGCATGGTTTTGGCCTTGTCTGACACGGGTATCGCACTACTTTTGCCTGTTTTCAAAAAATTAGTCCTTTCTTCAGATATATGATAGAGACAATTAGTTTCCAGCAATACAAAATCCAAACTTAGTATTTTACTCTCATTGTAAGATTTTTGAGTTTATATGTGTGTAAAGCTTTGAAAAAAACATTTGAAAATGTGTTTTTTTGTGAATTTTTTTTTTCCCCCCTTCACAACACGTTCATCAAGGGATCTTCTGTCAATCGTAGATATACATCCATATGTTCATCTAATGTGTCAAATGCATCAGATATTTCTCCTTCAAAATCTAAAATATTCACTCTAGATCTAGATCTAGAAGCTGTTGCTCCTTCGCCTTCGAATGCGCGATCACCGTGTAAACCTATATCTTAGGCCTAATCCAAATCTTTCCTCTTCATCACTCTCTAGATCTAGGTCTACTTTCTGCACGTGCACAAATCATCGTCAAAGGGAAGCAAGCACTAGATAAAAGATCATTCAGTAGTTCACTGCTCTTACTTTGTGTGTCACTTACGATGAAGCGCAATAAAAATAATGTAAACACTGTCAGGCATAGGGCCGACACACTGTCAAGGCAGGTTAGACTTGTCAGCCATCCGACGTGCCTTCAATGAGTTAAAGGCTTGAATAAGAATACTAAGTTGTCCTTTCAAGCTGAATCTGCCCATTGGGCCTGAGCTTTTCCCACGTACTATAGCATGTAGAGGACAGTGACAGATGTTATTCATCTCTCTCTGAATTTAAAAAAGTTATACATTTTGAGCTGAATTGGCTCTGGACCAGAGCTTATCCCAGTGTCTAAAGCATGAAGTGGACATTGACAGACTTTATCTATCACTCTCTAAATAGGATGCTAGTGTGTTGCCAAGTACTTTTCCAGCCAAAGCTGTACCTATTTTCACCTGGGTTGAGTGAAGCAGCAGGGGTAAATTTTTTTTACCTAAGCAAAAAATGCATGTCGTGTTCGTGGCAATAATTAAACCTGCTGCCTTTTCTCTACCACTCAGCTACACCACACCTACTCTCTGAATACGATGCTAAGGTAGCCTATTGCAGAGTACTTTTCCAGCCAAACTGTACCTATTTTCACCTGGATCGAGTGAAACGACAGGGGTAAATGTTTTTGCATGTGTCTGTTGCGAGAATTGAAGCTGCTGCCTTTAGGTTAGCAGGAGAATGCTCTACCAGTGAGCCATAGAACCCTCAAACAGGGATACTAACAGTTTGGGTGCGTCAACACATCAACTTTTGAGCTGGGCTTTGAGCTGCGCTATACTTGAGCAGTGGTAAAGATTACCTTGAGTTAATGAAAGTGTCCACACCACAAACCTACTCGTCGCTATAATTTCAAGCTTTGAGCAGCGGTTAATGCTTTGTTAATGCTTACCACTGCTCAAAGCTCAGGCTTGTTTTGTTTGTTGACGCTGACCCCACATGATACCCACTTGCTGAAAAGCATTCATCGTCGAGGCAGGATGAGTGATGTCACCTGGCTTAACTAACAATTCTTTTCAATGCTAATATCTCCCTGGGGATTGATCAAATCCGAAATCTGATGGCATTTTTGAACCAAGCGACCATGAATTAAGCCAAGGATTAGAGCAGAATTTGGTTTTCTTCAATAATTTAATAAATCATGAATATTTTTAATTGGGTGCATTTTCCCTTTGCAAGGTAGCAAGGCAAGGCAATGCAAATCAAAGCAAGGCAGGGAGTCCATTAAGTTTTATGAAAGCAAACTGTATTAAAAAAGATAGCTGCTAGCGAGTTAATAGCTTGAAAAAGTGTGGCTAATGGTGGGGACACTGGAGCTTTAACGCTCATTGCTGGCTATTTAGCAGTATGATCTCATTTATTAATGTCTAAAGCCTAAAGATCTAATTAAAAGATATGCAAAATAATCACACTAGAATAAGTGCATTGTCCATGTGAATCACTAAACATTATGCCACTTTATGAGCCACCATAGCTCAGGGAAGAGTGATTAAAACAGCAAAATTTTGTTTTGTTGTCATCAAATCTAATAAGTTTATGTTTGAACAATGTAATGTCTGTTAAATGTTCTCCGGAACATCTTTGTGCAGATTTGACGGAGGTCCAACCAAGGAGAGAACTCTCATGAACCATGAGACAATCCAATCACATGACCTATTAGAGTTGATAAAACCCCAAACCATCAAATGAATGAATCCTCTCAAATTTGTCCTTCACCATTTTCTTGTTTTATCCTAACTTTTCTCCTGATACAAGATCTTTATTCACTCTTCTGTCCACATGGTCTTTCTGTTTCCTATTTTCTTTTTTTGTATAGGTTTCTGTTCATTTATCCTTCTGATTGGCCAAATCAACTTAATCTTGTTTCTATAGTGTCTTTTAAATCCTTGACATGACTGTTCTTTTCAGTATTTTTTATATAACTTCAAGTTAGATATTTTTCATCTTTCCTTAAAATTAATGAAAAGCAAGTAAGTTGACAGAATTCCACATTGATGAAAAATATGTCCTGGATGCAAATGAATTTCTATCATTTCATGCCTAATCGTCTTTCTTTTCTATTGCATCGATCAGAAATCATCAACATGTCTGAGAAATTTCAACTGTCAACTCAAGGTAAGCAGGGATGGCATATCACTGTCTTAAGAGGTTGAATACATTTCATATTCTTTCTTGGTAGAAGGCTAAAAACTCAGTTTTGTTCATATTTCATTTCATATTATTTTATATTCATGCTTGGAGTAATGGTTTGTCACATTGCTAAAATTCTCCTCTGAAACTCAAACCTTAAATGGAATATTTGGAGAGCACATTGGTATTTTTATGTTTAAGCATAATAACTGAATTACATTCTTTGTTAACTGGCCTATTTTCTGTCTGGGTGAAGTCATCAAGAATTCTGCAAATAAAAATGAAAAGAATATCACTATTACACAATGTGCTGTATTTCAAAAGAACAGATCTTATTTATAACATTTAAGGTAATTCACATATGGAAGCAATGGAAGCTACTTGCTCAGATTTATGACCCAACATACATTTCAACAGTTTTCAAGACCATGCTTAGTGTGTAAGTTATGATTTGAAAGATTTGTGTCTTTATTTGTGTATTCTTGCTTGATAAAAACTGTTGCTTCCAAGTTCTGTTATGGCATACACTCTCTTTTAATTCCTACAGATCATGAGCAGAGCATGGTCAAGTATATGAAGCAGCCAGTGAGAAAGGATGATAAATCACGATCGGATGTGAATGAGGAGCTTTTTCAACACAGAAAGAAATTCCATCAGGTTATGACTATAAATTTAATGGTTCCGTTTTTGGATTTGTTGTCACCACCACTTACAATTCAAAAGCAACCTTTGGCTTATAAATTGTATCTTTTAGTTTCAAAATTTCTCAAATGAACAGCAATTCTTCCTACAAAATTATATAATATACAACTAACATTGTACCAAATAAAAAGAATACTAAAACAATTGTCTGCAAGGATGGTTAATTGAGCTTGAGTCTGAAAAAGGAGCTTTCATTATTATATTTTTACTGCAAAATTTTAAGTAAGATAGAAAATGTACAATAGGAAGCTACTAGTACACGATTGCTTTAAGGAATATCAAGTACTAAATGAAAATAGACAGACTTGTATGTCAGCAGCTTTATCTTTGGTGTCACTTAATGAGGTCACAGCTTGTTTACCTTGAATTTGAAGGTAAGCTTCTTGGAAGAAGACTACAAATGTTCTCAAGCTTGCCATTCTCTGATAAGAACATTTCAACTGTATGAATATTTTTGACTGACTGACAGATGTGCACAGCTCTTCCACCTGATTTATAATTCAAACTTTTTACAGCCTGAATATCCTTACCTTGACTAATTCATCTTTTAAAAAAAATTATATTCTCTTGCTTACAGACTGCTCTCCACTACTACTCATCACTGAACTCCTTGCAGTACAAACGCAAGTGTTTTTTGTTAGAGCCTGTAATGGGGTACCTTCATGCTCAACGTGCATGTTTCCAAATGGGCCAAGACATCATTCTCCGTTCCGATATGGAAGAGTTTTTGGGAAACATTGGGACTTCAGTCCAATCGTATGTATATTTACATAAATTTTGCTTCTGATTCTAACCATTTTAATGCTATGAAACCTTAACTGAAATTTGCCGAATTTTCTCAAAGTGCTCATGGACAAGCTGTATATTAACTGACCATTATCGATAAAACTCACACCACATGACTTACTTTTGCAGACACAGTAAAAGTTGCCATACTATCCATACTAAGTGCACAATGCGCTTAGAAAAATGTAGTCAGGGGTGTACTTATAAAGGATACATTGAATACCTTTCTGACTTCCCAAAAGTAAGTTTCCCTTCCTAATAAAATTAAAATGGCTTGTGGTACGCTCATGAAATTTTGCACATTTGTACAATAACTCTTTACAAAATTCCCTGTAACATTTTGTGTACCAATGTTGAAAGCATCTGAAATGAACTCGTTTTTCTTGTTGACTGTTAGATCGTTATGGCCGGCATGAGGAAAGCTCAAAAGATCAAGAAATCACTCACAAGATATGACATCTGGGTGTTCATAAAATTTTGACTTCTTCTTGGTAAGTCACTCCTGAAATACACACAGATCTGTTGACAGCTCTTGGAAACTCTGCTCCTTTTATCCAAACAACTAGAAAGTGGGATTCTGAGACAAAAAAAAAACCCAGCAATCTGCTGAGTGGAGAAACATTGATGAACCTCGCCAGAAAAAGCACTTTGAAAGCATGACTCTCTGAAGGTCATGAAGATGTTCTTTTCAAAACATCCGATATCATTTTGAGATGGCCAGTTCTGGTCACCTCCATGATCAAGGGCCAAATTTACAAAATGGATCCGGTCGTGATCAAGCCATCGTCCTTCTAAGTGAAGAGGGATGTACATGAGATGGGTCCTGATATAACCATAAGCTCGGTTCTCGAGTTGGTTGAAAGGGGCCCGGTGTCTCCTGCACGGCCGTATTTCGGAGCACCAAACGGTGTAATACAAACAAATGGTTCTTCAAGATAAAGTGATATTAGTAAACACAAAATAACGGCATGGGCTCCTGCAATACGGAGTCATCTTCCATCATGAAAATGCACCTGTGCACACTACCAGGATGGTCACCTTGTTGTTGGACCTGTATGAGCGGAATAATCCATGTTATTCCCCAGATCTGTCTCCATATAACTTTTGGCTTTTCCCAAAAATGAAAGAGCACATCTGTGAACAAAGATTCGACTCTGAAGGAAACTACTTTTTGGCAATACAAGCAGCCATCAAACAGCTAGACAAAATCGTTTACATCACTACATTTGACAACTGGTTGCGGAAAATTCAAAAGTGCATAGAAAATGGCGGTTATTATGTTGAATAGATAATAAAACAAAGGTATATCATGCCAGTTTTCATTCTTCTTGACCATTTTGTTTCTGAGTAATTGAGTTGGGAAACTTACTATTGGGATGGACCTCATAACTAATAATGCCTTTTTTTATATAACTATTGTATTATTTGCTGTGTTTGGTTTGACGTGCCTGCATTAAAACAATGCATTGTTGTAATAATTTCTTGATTTAGATGATTGGCATTTAAAAAGCTTAGGTTTTCCAGATTAAAAAAAAAAGTTGTGACAAAGGGTGCACAGTAGTATGTAAAATGAGTTAATAAAACTAAAGAATCAATCATAGATTTTAGGATAAAGAAAGAACCTTATGTCCCATTGGAAATAAAAGGGGAGACTGTTGGAATTGTGGAAAAGTATAAATATTTGGGAGTTCATGTCGATGAAAAACTAAATTGGTCAGCTCATGTAGACAACTTGTTATCTAAAGCAAATAAAAGACTATATTATGTTAGAAAATTGAGCCAATTCAAAATTGATCACTCTCTCATGATACTCTTCTATAAATCTGTAATAGAAAGTCTATTTACTTTCTGTCTTTCGGCCTGTGGAGAAAACTGTTCTTTAAAAGAC
>JAOWAZ010522339.1:0-10584 GCA_028565935.1 Goniobranchus fidelis
AATAAATGTTGAAACGTAAAGTTATCTTTATCACTATGTCTTCCCCAAACCTCGTACTGTAACGTAATGTGTTTGTCTTGTCATTTCTATTTAATATAACTGTATATTGTTTTTGTATGTTGTGGTTGTCTAAGTCTAACCGGGTTTAATGAAAGTATTGCAACCACAACAATGAGTATTCCACAGAACATAAAAAAAAAACCCACCAAACCAACTATCAATTGTCTCAACAATGACACACAATTATCCCTCAATTATTATTTATTTATTTATTTTAAAGTGATTGAATATTTGAAAATAGCCAGAGCCAAGATAAAAATATGCCAAGTAACAAAGTCATGATCAAATAGTTAAATGATCAAATTGTGAAAAGATGAAGTAAACCACAAAACAATCAGAACATAAGACAAGATCTCAAATTTAAAAGCAACATGATGCAAAGCTGACAGCAAAGGAAGCATGCTATAAAATAGTGTATATAGCAGCTCAGAAGGCAGTGAATGAGATAAGCATATCAAATAAAACAAACACTGCCAGAGGAAACCCCCAAGAAAGTGAGCAATTTGAGAAAATCTATTCACCATAAGAGGAATGTATACAATTTTTTAACTTAGAGTGAAATTCCTTTCCTATGGTTCAAATGAACATGGCATCTTCCTTCCCTCCATAACAAACCACTCATTACTTCACAATACAATAATTTGGCATGAAAATAAAAACAGATGTGTTATTAATTAGCATCAAGCAATCCACTTAAACAATGCATGACAGTACTTTTCACAATAATAAGAGGCAAATTTAAGAAAATATTTTTCTTTTCTTAGTGAGAGCATATTCAACAAGAAATAATTAGATTGAACAACATAATAAGTTAAATGAATGAGTAATTAGCAACTACATGTACATTTTTTGCAAAATCTTTCATAAACATGTTCAAAATACAGGGAAGTTCGATTTTGAGACTTAAGGTGAAGAGGTGAAATTATATTTTATTCATGTACAAATAATATTACCATGTGACTGGAAGAGGCTTTCAGAATAAACAGAGATATAGAATGAATATTGTTTCTCACATGAAGGATAAGGATGTAAACAAAATAAAAAACAAAAACATAAAGAGTATGTACCGGGTACTTTAAAAAAAGAGGCTGTAGAACAAAATGAGCATTTCATTTCTTTTCATGAAAGAATAAGAAAAGGCCCATATCCAGGCCACAAATACATCAGTGGACAAAACTTGAAAAATTCTAAATATCCTTCATGATGCATCATCAATCAGTCATTGCATCAAAAAACTCCCCCATGCTCTCTTCTCAGGTGTCGATAGCAGTCATCCTCTGTGGGAAAGATCTTACAACACAACCAGCAGAAACATGTTTTGCAACTAGAGCAGTGCATCTTGTTACAGCCTTCTATCTTTTCAATCGGGGCGTGGCATCGAGGACAGACTTTTCTTTTCATTGGATCCTGGGCTACCCAAGATGATAAATCACTTTCAGCCTTTGCTCCACTTTTTGCCATTAAGCATGTCATTCCTGCATGGAAAGCTATGTGGCATGAGGTACAAATGCTAGCTAAGCAGAGAGGACAATTAAATTCACAACCATTCTCATCTACTGAAACTTCATACACAACTGGACAGTTGGGAGTAAGACAAAACTTGTACTTGCTGCTATTTTCTAATACAAATGCATTCACAGCCATGGAAACCAGTTTCTTTTCTTGAATCCATTTCTTCGACAATGCAAATTTTATATCTCTCCAGACAAAGCAAGAATCACATCCATCTCCAGCACAAGTTAAGGGGAATTCCTTGTTATTCACAGCAAATGATACTTGTTGTTGTAGACAATCCAAGCAGTAAGCATGTCCACATACTTCCAATCGGAATAAGAATTCCTTTTTTTCAATGGGACACATACATACTAAACAATCTGGGAGATTAGTATCCTTTGTCAATCCTCTCTCTGACCATGCCTTTGCTTCTAAATTAGCCAAACCCTCACAGGCATTTTGAATATCAGGTTTAGACCCAATAATCTGTATACTATGTTTCTTCCAGTTGATATCTACTGATTGCAATTTAAATTCTTCCACAAGTTTTTCAAACAGCGAGCCATATCTGCGCATTGCATATTTCATGAAACCAGGAGGTTTATCATAATCTTTCGTGTAAACTGTTTCTTGTTCACTTCCTTCAATTTTTGTCAAATACAAGTTGATATCCTGCTGTGTCTTGCTGATTTTTGACTCAATGCCATACAGATGAATTTTACCATGTCTCAAGTCAGTAATAATAGTGATGCCATTAGCCTTCTCAATCTTTTGCAACTGCTCTTGCCCAACTTTTTTTAATAGACAGCCAAGTAATTCATTGATGGAGCAGTCAATGATGTCACCTTCCAATTCTTTACATATAAGATCTCGAGCTTCAACAATATCAGATGGTCTTGATGATTTAATCTCGATAGCAAAATCTTTTTTCAGCTTCTTCCATGTGAGCTCTATATCTCTGAAGTGGGCCAAGCCAGAAAACAATGTTTTAAATCGTTGTTCACAAGCTGTTTTAAGTTTTTCAGTCACATGCACACTTGTTTTGAGACATGGACTCACTTCAACGCGATGACCATCAATAGATAGTCTGTGGTTTATTTTTCTACAAATTTCAAAGCCTTTCATTGGATTGGTGAAACTCAAAAAACATATATAATGAATGCTCCCTCTTTTTGGACTCAACATTTGAACTTTAAAACTGTCTTCATGCAAGTATTTCTTGATGAAAGAAGAAATAAGGCCTGCTTTTGCTTTCAAATTATCATTTGATACAAACTCTCTGGAAATTGTTACTTCAATTTCTGAAATACAAATGTCTTTATACCTCAGTGAACTAATAAGGTTGTCTTTTACTTCATTTTCTGTCATGGATCCCGTTTTGAAAATGACAAGATCACCCTTTTTGCCCAGTTTTATTTGGCATGATTTTCCCTCCTGACTATAAAAGGTATGGTCAAGGAGTAAAGGCTCATCAATAGGATTGCATTTGATGAATGCTGTTCCAGTTCCCTTTATTGGTCTGCGAATCCACGTCAATTTTGCTTCAAACATGTTTCTAACATTGCTGGCGTGCTTGTCTAGTTTCAACATTCCAACATTTACCTGATCCTTACATGTTGCTTCAACAGCAGACAGTGCTTCAGCAACAGAACCATAACGAATAAAGCCCCATGGATCATAGCTCTTGAAAGGTATAATTTCTTTTATTTCTCCAAAAACTTCAAACTTTTTAACGATATCTTCCTCAGTCACATTAGGGGTAACCCTTTTAATAATGACTTTGTCACTTTGATTTGGCATGAAAATGGTCTTAACACAGCCTCCACTTCCAATAACCACACGGGTTCCTGATGAAACGATGGATTCCTTTTTGTTAAGGTTGAACTCAAAATCTTCTGACAGCAATTTTGCAATTGTTGATGTTTTGATCTTGCTGAATATGTCAATAGCGGATGGTGTCATTGAAAACGGTGAATGAATTTCCAAAGTGCCAAGGTCTCTCTTTACCTCTATGACTGACTTTAATAGACCGGAGTTCAATAATTCTTCTTCTAGAATCTGTATATTTGAAAAGTGAGGACCAACCAATGCATTAAAGACAGTGAAGCCCACCTCTTCACGGTGCACATTGAAAAATTTATTTTCCTTGGCTTTTGTCATATCTACATTTAGTTTTCCTGTTTTCAAAATTTCCTCCACCCATTCTTCTTCAACCACTGTTATTCCTTTAATAAACTCCCTTGAAGTTCTGATCAAATTAGTGTAAACAAGCCACTCTGGTTGAAGGTTCATTGCTGCTAGAATGCTTGATGGATGAATATGAACTTGACGCTCAGAGACCAGAGAGAAGTAACCAGCTCTGGAAACTTCTGAAAAGTTTGAAAGAGAGGCTGCAGTGGCCTTAAACAACATTTTCCGGAGTTTATTCATGGCATCTGAATCTGTAGAAAATTCTTCTTTCATGTCAATCCCCAATTCTCTTGATAAAATTGTTTTAACATCTTTGATGCTTTGACAGGCATATCCAATACATTTATTGTTGATGCAGTTTTCTTTACACCATTTTTTTTTGTCCTTCACCTCACTCCAAGCTTTGAACACTTTTAACCAGGTGAAAGAGTCTCCATATTCAGACCCAAAGTTAATTTTGCTTTTGGCAACTATTTGTGCCTCACTTTCTGTGAACCCACGAAAGAACAAATCACTTCCACTACTTAGTACTGCAGCCAAAACCACAGCATCATAAAGTAAATTGTCTCTCTCTGCCTCATAAACTATGGAACCTAACTTGGGATCAAAGGGTAGTTTTGAAATCCACTTTCCAATGTCAGTTATTTGGTTATTTTCGATGGCATTAAGAAACTCTAAAGTTTCAATGGCTGAATCCAAAGCAGTGTCACTTGGGGCTTGAACAAAGTCATAGGATCTAACATTAATCTCAAGTTCTGACAATTTAAGGACAGCTTGACCAAGATGAACTCGGAGTATTTCAGGATCATTTATGCTTTCCATGGAATCAAAGCTATCTTTGGAATATAGACGATAGCATTTACCACATCCAGTGCGTCCAGCACGACCTTTTCGTTGATTAGCTGAGCTTTTGCTTATTGCATGAATCCCAAGCTGATTCATGTTACGTTTCGGATCATATTTCATTTCTTTTGCTACTCCAGTATCTATGACGTACTTTATGCCATCAATAGTAATGGACGTTTCAGCACAGTTAGTGGCAAAAACTATTTTCCGTCTTCCGACAGGTAATTGCTCAAAGATCTGCTTTTGTTCGTCAGGCGGTAACTGCCCATGAAGTGGTAAACACTCAAAATTTTTCTGACCATGGCATCTTTTCTCAAATTCTTCACAGCAACGCATTATTTCCATTGGTGAGCTAAGGAAAACTAAAATATCCCCAACGCCTTCACAATTATGTATTTCAACAGCTTTAGCAACAGCCTTCTCTTCATAGTTTTCAAAATCATCATGTGCATCTTCATGATAGAATACATCAACTGGGAAGGCTTTACCTGATACTCTAAGTTCTGGACCAGAACTGAAGTATCTGATGAAGACCTCTGGTTCAATTGTTGCTGATGTTATAATAACTTTCAATTCTGGTCTTTTCTGTAAGCAGATTTTTATAATTCCTAATAAGATATCTGTGTAGATGCTTCTCTCATGGGCTTCATCCACAATGATGCAAGAATAGTTTTGAAGTTCTGGATCTTTCAGACACTCATTCAGAAGAGAGTGGTCAGTTGTGAAAAAGATTTTTGTATCTTTACCACTCTTTTTCCCTGTCCCAACTTTGAATCCCACCAAATTGCCAACCGATTCAACCATTTCATTGGCTACTCGCTCTGCAAGAGTGACAGCTGCTATTCTACGTGGTTGTGTGCAAATAATGGATCCAGATTGGGCAAAACCAGCTTCATACAAATACTGAGCCAATTGAGTGCTTTTCCCTGAACCCGTCTCTCCCAAAATAATGGAAACTTGGTGTGATTGTACCTGGTAAACAATGTCTTTTCTTCTTGCATAAATTGGTAGAGCACTTTTGAGCCGATTGTATTCAATGCCAACATATTTCAAAATTGAGGAGACATCTGAAGTTTTGGAAATAGTAGGGTCAAGCAACTGTAAATCATTTACATATGATGCACAGCGTTCAGAAAATTCAGATCTTTGCATATTTAATTCACACAGTTTTTGATTTAAGACAATTTGGTTTTCAGTATCAAAATCATTAAGGTCTTCAGTCTCTCTCCCTTTCAATATATAATTGTCTTTCTTCTTTTCAGTCTCCTCAATTTTCTTCTCATGGATTCGAAGAATTTCCACCTTTTTCCTCTCAATATCTTGTAAAGCCTTCTGAATCATTGCTCTTAGAGCTGCTGTGTCTTTACCAGAATTCTTTTTCATTGCTTTTGGACTGGTTGTTGTTTCACGGCTTGGTTCTTCACAACTACCATTTACTCCGACATTATGCCTTGATAATTTTCCAACTGATCTTGATATTTCAGAGATATTCTTATCTTTTGATGAAGATTCTGCTTGTAGAAGTTTACAAATGTAAGTTGATTTCGTTTTCAGTTTTTCTTCAAGCTTATGGTGCATAAGTTTCACAGTATCCTTAGCTAATGAAATGTCCTTAGAACTGAGGATAAAATTGCACACTGTTTTTCTATTTTTTGGAAATATTTGGGTTGAAATGTAAGACAGTTCAACACTAGTTCTTGATATACTATTGAAGTTACTTTCAAATATCTTGCGGAGATTATCTTCTTCAAAACATTGCTTTAGTTTGAAGCAAACATTGAGTTCATAAATCTGGATTTCATTCTGTCTCCTGAGGTACCCAAGACTTTTGTCAAAATTGCTATTCTCCATAGACAATGAGTCATTTTTCTGAACATCTTTGCCTTGTTTTTTCAATGAAACCTCAACATCATTTTGTGAAGACTTTTTCCTGGCAGGACTGGTATTTCTTTGACTAACTTCAGCCGCTGCATGGGCTAAGAGGTCAGTACTTCCAGAAGTCTTACTCTGAGACAAAAGTTTGCTCTCCTTTGCGCCAGGTATGTTACCTTTCTCCAAAACTAAGCCAATACTTTTATTTCTATCTGGATATTTTTGATCATCTAAATCACATTCTTGCATATCTATTTTTCCCAATGACTCTTCTGAAATATTTGATGAAATGTCTTGTTTTTTCTGTACCAGTGTTCGAAAGTCACTACCTTTAGCTTTAGAGATTGGACGATTGGAATGCCAATCTCTTAATGCTTTACTTTCAGGAATGTCTTGATCATTTTCAAGAGTTTTCTCTTTATCAGTATCAAGTTTTCCATCTTCTACTGCTTGTTGACCACCATCCTTTTGTTTACACGTCAAAATACCCTGAGAACTCTTGACGAGTGGATCTATGATGGGCAACTGGGCTGCTTTGTGGTCATCATTCAAAAAAAGTGTGTTGGTTTCCTTACTCCTCAATCTATCATAGGCTATAAGACAATGGTTTTTACCTCTTTCATCTACTTTCAGCCTAAGTTCTGCGTCTTCATATTTCTTTCCTCCTACATTGTCTAATGGATATTCCTCAGCTTTTCTCTCACAAGGGGACTGCCTCTCAACTGAAGCAAATTTTTTTGCATACAATTTCTCACTTCCACTTGCACTTGATACTTTAGACGGTCTGGAAAAGTTGCTGGCATCACACTTTGGGAAATCCTCCAATGTCTTGTTTTTTTTCTTGCCAGCAGGACAGTTCCCCATAGGCCTGGTTGTGACAGCTTTATCTAAAGGACAATCGGACAAAATATCCTTTGTGAGGGTTGACTTAGATGATGATGGATTAATATTGTCAGTACAGATGTATGCTTTGGGCAATCCTGAGCTGCCTTGTTTGCAAACTTTCTCTTTTCCTTCAGAAATAGAACTATAAGCTTTGCCTCCTTGGTTCGTGGGCAGATGTTTTTGTCTCGGTAAGTAGAAGGCTAAAGAAGGAGGAAAGCAGTGATCTGTATCTTTTCCTGCTGACATTGCACTGTAGTAAACACATGGGGCAGTTTCTGTTGAAGAAGGGACAAGGGAAAAAAATCTTTAATTAAATAATTCTTTAAACCTGAAAAATACATTATACATAAAGCAATATATATGTACGAAAATAAATCTTACCATGACAAAGTTTTCAAAAAGCAAATACATGTATTTATCTCTATAAAACAAATCTCCTAGTTTAAGATGCTTACTTGTTGTAAGAAATTCATTTGAACCAGGTTAACCTTTTCATGGTCAAAATTATGTCAGTGGAGTCACTGCCGAAAGTTTACCTTCCTGCAGGCTCCGCCTGCCACTGTGGTTGTTTTCTCATTGTATTGCCTGTTTAGAGGATCATTTCATAAATTACCTATAACTTCATTATTATTTGAGATATGACTTGGAAATGTACATACATATTCTTGAATTGTAATTCTATGCGCAAATCCTTTTTTTTCAAGTTTTGTATGAAAATGTGTAATGCGCGTGTCTTTTCTATAAAAAAAAAAGACAAAGAGAGAACAATTAAAACCTTACTTCAAAGGAAACATGACACAAATATTATATCATTTTGAAATGATTCAAAACCGGTCTCAATTATTTTCACAATTTGTTCCCTGAAATAGTTTTAAATCCTTATTGAAGTGCAGTGCACAGTCACTCATGAAAAATTATCACAATGACACAAACGTATTAAATAAAAAAAATAATACAGAAAGAAACTCAAATTATGGTAAAACATCTCAGAATATCTTGGGTTGAGATCACGACTATTTTAATACCAGTTGTAGAAAGTTTACGACAATAAGGGGTGAAACGTATGTGGGAATCAACCATCTTTGGCCGAGCTGACTGTTAAAGCTGCTTTAAGCGCAGACCTGAGCACTAGGGGGAGAAAATATTACTTCAGAGTTTGGCCGATCTGTCCACCAATCCGTTAGCTGCATTACAATACTTTTTTTCTTCCTTTTATGTGTGAACATTATCAAATATAGATAATTTTCATGGTTGTGGGGAGTGGGAGATTCATTTATCCATCATTTTGTTTTCCAAAACTGTTCAAGATTGATGCCTGTTTTAAGTACATGTATATTGTTGAAGACAACACTACCAAATTTCTATGGCAAACTCAAATCCATGCTGGTTTGAACAAATTTTAATGACTAGAGATTTCCATCAGGATCAATGAGGTGGTAGAGGGGGGCTAGGACTGAGCCTGACTCAGCCCTTCTAGTTAAAGGTGTGAAGACTCTTTAAAGAACAGCTCATAGAACACACACGTGTGATGCTATATAAATACATTTACTTTCAAGAATGGGCTAATTCCGATCAGCCCTCGGAGAAGCCCTATTGCGTTTGCTAGGTCTATATCTCTTTAGGTTAGCCAATGGCTGCTTGACTTCTTCTTCTCACCTTTCATTGGCCATAGAAAATTGGCCCTTTACACGCGTATTTGAGTTGTTTTGATTACTTTTGTTGTTCTTTTTTGTTTCATTGTGAATTAGAATTCATTTGGAACCAGTCTTATTGGAATAAAGATATTTCTTATTGCTAAATGCTAAATAAGCATTTGCCTCTGATCAAAACAAAATAATGCAAATTCACCCAAAGCAGTCTATTAATAATTGGAATATACAGAATATTGTGTATTACGATCACATTAAAGCATGACAATCATTTTGTCCTCATACATACGTTTTGTTTGATTAATAAAGTAAAATCTTTTTTTTTTTATTTTCTTGGGGTGATCTCAAGACTCGCGACAAGAAGATAATCATTGTCACTCAATCATTGTGTCAGATATGATAGAAACAAGTGTGAGTTGCTGGACAATAATAGGTTGAAAACAACAAGGAAGTGGTGATCCCTCATTTGCCTCTTAGGTTTGTTTCCTTCACAAATGCAAAAAGTCCCGAGGAGAGGGTTAATGGGGGCATATAATCATAAAAAATGTCAAAAGTTAGTATCACCAACTTTATCATGATGTTCCTTTCATAGCCCCTCCACATTTTTCCTATACCCACTGCCTCTGCCATGTTCCGAATAAAATTACAACAGTAACTAATCTTAATTGATGGTTATGTACCAAGGCTCGTGTTTGTTCATTGTGTTCAGTAGCCTCAGAAGTCGACAGTCTTGTGATGTATGTTCTAAAGGAATAACTGTTCAATCCCGAGCCATCTGTGTTCAATAGTGTTTATAACATACATCGGATGTCTAATAAGAAGAAATAAACCCTGCATCCAGGGTTCCTCTATCAGAATTGTCAAAATTCAAAGTTGAAATCATATCGTATCATATCTCTAATAAATAGATACACAATAAAATGTAGTTTGGACTAGTAGCAGAAGTTAGAAAGAAACTTGTATTATTGAAACTCTACCAAAAAGTAAATTTAGACAAGATAGGAGTCTTGTACTTTTTTTGAGTGAACATGTAGATCTTATAATTAAAACTCTTTATCACAAGGTAGACACTCATCTAGTTTACAACGCAACACGTACCTTGTCAAAGTACACAGTTTGACAATAATTATGATACAAGCACACCAAGCATAAACAGAGACAACAAGCCACCAGACATGTCTGTGTTCAAGCTCTTTATATAGATGTTAATGCTATTATTATATTATCCTTACAAATAGAATGCAATTCTGGAATAAGCTGTAGGGCTTTCACTATGCAGACTCATAGAGCAAAGGTCATTGGGCGTTAAGAAGAACAAAGTGAAGATCAAACAACTCAAAGACTTCTTGTCAGTTTATCAGTATGCCATACCGGTAGTAATCTTGACTTGGAATCAACACAAAACTTCAAGCCTAAGTGGCTTGTGGGCAGGAGATGAGGGAAGACAAGCCTAATTAAGCTTGCCATTAAACCTTTGCCTTCAACATCTTCATGGTTGATCTTGGTGATGGCGCTAGTGGGGTTTCCATGCACCAGATTTTTGCTTGATGGTGTGGTGACTCAAGGTTGAGGTAGGGGTGGGGGGGGG
>JAOWAZ010522450.1:0-10581 GCA_028565935.1 Goniobranchus fidelis
ATCACAACTGTGGATTATTTGCAGTATATATTTTGCTTTCCTTAGGTTGTAAATGGTTATGAACACATTACATATCCTCATGACTTGTTATCATGGACTGAACTTGTTCCACAGCTTTTTCCACCCATTACTTTCTGTGTTTAATACTGAGGTTTTTGTTTTTTGTTTTTTGTTTCTTTTTGTTGGGGGTTTTTGTTTTGTTTTGTTTTGTTTTGCTCTGAAATCTACATTTGCAGAATATGGTATTCATAGTTGGGAAAGTGTTCCAAAGGAGAATGATGGCTCCTTTCGTGATTGTTGTGTTTCTTTGAATAGGTAGTTTATTACATGATGATGCTTCATGAAATTGAAAGTGTTATTGTTATAGAGGCATTCTCCATCATTTTAAGTTTTTTTAATGTATTCTCTGATCTGGTTTGTGATGGCATTGCTAAAGTCAATTAAGCTATTAGTTTTTTTTTTCCTCCAAGCAATCTCCTTCAATCAGCACTTCTCATGAATATGCTGCTTGTTCTGAAAGGATCTTTATTTGTTAAAAAATATGTGTATTTTTTTCCTTAAACAATTTCTCCAGATTGGGTATTTTTTTTTAAAGATGTCAGTTTCTATTTCTTTTTCAGGGCTATTTGATTATGCAACTTTACTTTGCGAAACTTTCATCAAAATAGTTCAATATAAGTTCAATATAGATGGAGATATTTTGAGATCTTGATTTAGTGTTTAAATCAGTTTAGATAAAAAAATATCTATCACCAGCAGGATTGTTTATATGATGTAAAGTGAAATCTTCAAACTAGTTTTTAGGGCTCCCAAGACTTTCTTGAGATGCAGAGTTCTTTAGACAGTGATGAAACCTGTTTCGGTTTTTCTGTTACCTCAGTTTTTTTTGTTTTTCAATCTCAAATAAAAATCCAACTTCAAATTTTCAGGAATTTCCTGGAGGAGACATTCTAAAGCGTTAGAATTCTCAGTTGCTGGGTTGATGGAAACTGCCTTTAAGGAATTCAAGTTTAAAATGATGATCTTGAATGATTTGTTTTCGTATCAGATGGGATCAAGAGGAATCATCTACAATTTAAGCTCAATCAAATCAATTACCTGCCCAGTATCCCGTATCATTCATGTTTCATTTTCTCATCATTTGTTTAGCTTGAAGTTTTGTGGGTTGATTGAACTTTGCGGGAAAACTATTTCAATAACCAATGGCTACCTAAGGCTTAGCTAGGCTTGTCAGAGATATGTGGCTTCTTATAAGGCGCCAATATTACATGTCTATAAAAATTATTCACCTAGTCATAATACTGGCCTATTCAATATTATCTCGCATAGCTCACAAAATGGATTGATGATCCAGTTTACAATACTACTTTATTTTGTATTAGTATTAAGCTTGCTGTCTCCATTGAGTCAGAACCAGTCGTCTTGTATCTGTAAGTGGAAATCCATGATCTTCAAATGTCCACATGAATAAATCAATAAATCCACTACAGGACTGACAATGCTGAATTCTAAAAATGTGATTGTTTGGCAGTAAGGTACATTGTAAATTTTATGTATGTTATCAGTTTTGATTCATCGTTTGTTCAGCTTGTTTTCTGAAATTTAGAACCCATTAACACACTAAGTGGTCTAATGGCTGACTTGTTGCTCCTGAAGTAACAGATTAGGTTTGAAAAAGAATGCACAATGTTTGATGAAAATCACTTTGTATGCAATATAGACACTTTTTTTTAAATTTTTTTTTTTAGAATTTCTGTGGTTTCTTGGTAAGGTAAGGTTGTCGTCACTACTATATATGAACATTCCCCTGGCTATTGTGCTGTATCAAGGAGATAGTTTGAATGAAAATGTAATATGTTTTTACATGTCACATCAGACTACATAAGTAACATTGGAAATGTTTCTGAAAAATGCCAATTGTAGAGATCGTTTAACTTCTAGACCTATATGACATTGAAAATTGGATTAAGATGCAAAAGGGGGAATCAAAGTGTGGAATATTGAGAAATGGTCAGAAAAAGTGATCCTTAATTATTTAAAGGAAGCCTTTGGTAGTATGAACATAAGAAAAATTTGCTGAGAGTAAGAAAGAAAATACCTGTTGTAGAAGGTGTGAATTTTATTTCAGCTGTACCAGATCCTGAAGAGAACCTGATTTTAAGTTGTTCTTAAGTCCATTCTGAAAATTGTATTTTTATGCGCTTTTTAGGTCTATCATACATAGTGTCTAATGCTACAACTTATGTGTGCAACCGCTCTTGTCAAATCAGACACACGTACCTAAATTACATTGTAATTTGTTTTATGAGTCTTATTCCTAAAGCAATGCCTCTACCAACTAAAAAAACCCCTCAGGCTTCCTCCAACCATTTTCCATTTAAGACTTGTTTGATGTTAAGGTAGATATCAACACATACAAGAGTTCACCTGGGGTACAATGGATTTGTATTTTTTTTTTTTTTTATCATCAAAGTTAATATTTTACCTCATGCCATTTTGTTTTGGTTTTTTCTTATTCCCCTGTATTTTTTGTTTCTCATTGTTTCATTTGTATTTCATTATTATGACAAATTTACCCTGGTCTGCAGCTTGTTATGACTAATATGTGAAGCATTTGAGATCTTTCCACAGGTCAAACAGGTCGACTAAAAGGAGTTGAAGATGATAAAAGTTTCTTCGTTACTCAAGTTCTACTATACTCTTCCCCCTCCTACACATACACACGCACGCACATTCAAAAACATCAGTTTTGGAAGTTGCTCACAAGTCATTGCATCATTTCAGAAGCATTTTTTTCTGGTTTAATTAAAAAAAAATTACTACATTCACCTTTATATATTGTTATACAATGAATTGTTAGGCTTAATATAATGGGTTATTTTACTTTTCCCCCTAAAAGCAACCCTCTTTTCATCATCCCTTGGATTTTCCAACAACATCCAAATAAATTGTTTCAATTTGGTCACAGATATAGTGTTTTCAGAACTACAGTATGTGCTGTTAAATTGGGTATTTAAGTTATAATGGCTTGAAAATTATCATAGGCTTATTATGTTCTTATGTCTATTGGATGTAATGAATTTTGAAATGTGCAGATTATGAATCACCCCGTTGAAATTCTTTTTTTTTCTTCATTCAACCTTGTTTGCTGTTAGTGAGCGAATTTATACTCATTGTAATAATGATGATCTGAAATGCTCTGTCATTCATTTTGTACATGATGACCTATGTCACAAAGTCACAATTTTCTTTTTCATATACATGCTTGTGTGATTTTGTGATTTTATAAAATTTATATTGTCTTCAATTTCAATTTTTTTTTTGTGTGGGCTGTATCTTCTCCCATGAACAGCTTAAGACAACATCAAATCAACGGGTGATTCAGCGAGCTGTGGAGTCATCCACATAGTCTTAACAATTCGTTTTCTTTCTTTTTTCCCCAATTCTCTTCTATGTTTCGTGCATTTGCCTGTGTTCGCCAAGCAGATAGCCGCAAGGATCACACCAGCCTCTGGGGACGCTCAAGTACAAGGTATCAAGAGACCATTGGACGATGGCGCCTCCTTTGGTAAATTAGAATATTTTTCTCAAGTTAGCCCTGTACATCTCCAGCTTTATAATTAGTGGACCACAGGTGTCCTTGCCCAAAGAAAGCAAGTTTTTGGATCTAAACTTACATAGAGCTCCCCCTTAATGTTAAGTGCTATGAAAGGCCATTTTCGAAGTATATTGTCACTAATCAGCATTTTAAAATGCAGCACAGTTTTAACTGAAATATGGCAGCTTCACTCATCCTGTTGTGAATTTACTTGTTCCTAGTGCTAGGTTCTTTGAAATGGTGTGCTCCCTTATTCTTTTCCTTCTTTCTATTTCTCTTCCTAGTATGTAAGTAACCTTAAAGATTGAAGATTTTTTTTTTTTTTTTTTTTTTTTTTTTTTTTTTTTTTTTTTACTGTTTTGAACTTTATGGCAGGGAGGGAAAGTGACTTTGTAAAAACCAAATTTTTGTTTCAACTAACACATCTGTTGAGTTTCTCTTCCTTTTTAAAATTTTTATTTAACATTCACTGCGCATTGAATCATGAAAAGTTTTAACAGCCGCGCATTGGTTCATGACATTTGTTTAGAACCATTTTATTCAGCATTTTTAAGGTTGTTAGAGAACACCACCCAACAGCATAGTTGTAATCTCAGCAAATTCAAACTGATAAACAGTATACCAGTTAACTTGTCACAATCCAGCAGCTTATCCTGGTGATGGCTTTTGTGCTAAAGTTTTTGATTCAAACTTGTCTGAGACATATGATAAATAACAAACGAGATAAATGTTCTAAAGCTATCAGGGGGCCTCATCGGTCTAGTTGGTCAGTTTTCTTTTTGTGTATTGATTGTATATTTGAAAGTTTGTGCTTAAATTGTTTTCATTTGTTTTATTTTTATATATTCTTATATGCTGGTCTTTTCCCATCATCATATCCATTCCACATTCTTGCTTTTGTTTTGTTTGTTTTTTTGACTTTTTTTGTGTTAAAAATCTTCTTCACTGTGTCTTGACTTAATACATAGTGTCGAAGTTCAAAAGCATTTCATACACATTAATTGATTGTTGTATATTAATGCATGCTGAAAGCCTTTATTCAAAGTTGCTAAAATATGAAAACCTTTGTAGACTTGGGATAAAAGCATTGAATTCGTTATACACAAGTAATAATGATTTATGATTGTGTTATGTAGTTTTTGAGCCGCTCAATTTTTTTCCCTTTCATGGTGCAGCTTCACAATTTCTTCATGAATTGACTTATTTTACAGTCACTTTAATTGCAGGGGAAATACATATTATGCATGTTTTATCCTGTCTCTCGATAAACTTTATGGTTTCCTGATTTGTCTTATGTTGGAGTAATGTGCGTTTGAAGAAGAAAAAAGTTGGATTATGAATTGATGTTGCCCATAATCCAACCTTTTCAAATTGAGTTGTAATTGTTAAATGTCGATGCCTCCTTATAGCTGCTGGATAACACATTTTTAGTGGATAACTTTGGCTTTGAAAATATATTGTGTGCCTTGTTTAATGCAGATGCAGTGACACATGTATATTCCTTATGAAAGCATATTTGATTTTGAACCTGTCATTGTCATTTCAAAGGCATGGAGAACAATGTTTTTGTTCTTTATATCATTGAAATTGTTTTGAAAGAGTTATTTTGTTTGTCAATATGCATTCCTTTCAGACACAAAGCTCATTTGACTTTTGCCAATTGATAGATAGACATTATGTGCAATATACACAATTTTCCCTTTTCCAAATTTCTGAAATATGCTCACCAGTTCTTTTCATTGCATTAAGGTGAATCAAATTGTATACTTTTCAACATTCTGTAACCTTATGAATTATGACACCAATTCATAACTGTTTGACTGGTGATATCCTATGTCCCCTGTTTTTCTTAATGTGTCATTTGTCTAGATTTACTTATCCTGTTGCATTCATTTAATTTTTATTTGGTGATGGTTCTTTTCGTGGTTTCATCCCGTTATATAATTGTATTTTTTTGCTATTGATCACTTGTCATATACGTTCAATGAGAATAAGCATAAATGTATTTATCCTTCTACTCATAACATGTTAACTTTAGATGACACCAAAATCTATATGATGATAACCTGACGGGCGGACTGAAAATCAATTGATGACTCGTCATATCTGATTATCCCATCTGTTAGCCATATGTCAATGTAACTGAAGCTCTATAAGAATAAACGCTTAACTCCATATTTAAGCAACATTCTAATAGCCTTTTCTCTATTTTCTCTCGTTTCAGGTGAGCCAGAATTGAAGAAGGTTGCTGGTGATTGTAAGTGTTAAAATTCATTGTAGAAGTCAGATAGATATGTTCTTGGGCTCTTTTTCTAAATATCACTGATATGAAATACTTGGGGTTGTCATATTGGGTTCTTTTTTTCACTTTAGACTCATTTTCACATTTTAACATATCACCGTACAGTTTTAGGTTAACTTTAGCATCTGGACTGATATGGAGATAACATTTTAGATAAGCATACCTTTAATCATCCAATCTTGACCATGCTGCTTGTTTTCCAGCTGCAATAGGAGCACAGCTGAGAGCCATTGCTGACAATCAAGGGTAAGTTTTTTTCTTTTCCTTCTAGTTCTGGGCTCATTTGGTTTGACATACATGGTTATAAGACCCGGTTTTTCTAAATTTCTGCTAATAGATAATGCAAAAATGCTAATATTTAGCGCTAATATTTAGCATAAATCGAGATCGAGAATCTTGACATGTAGAACCACATAAAAAGTTAAGGATTACTCAGGAGTGAAACAGAACTAAACATAAGTTTCAGACAAATGTCCTTCAGACACAAGTGCAAACAGGAACACCATACTGTCCTGGGAAATGACAAGGTAGATTTAAAGAAACAAAACAAAAACAATTTATGAGAATTTTTACGTAGGGTTAGATCCACTATGTGCTGTACAAGAGCTGACAGGCTCATCCAATACCTTATCAGCTGCATGTGGAGTATACACCAATACAGCCATTTTACAGGCGCACTTTCTCTAAGGTACTGATAAGATCTCCCTCTGCCTATAGTCGAGTACTCAATAACATCAAAGTGGTGTGAGGAAAAGGTGCAAATAGCCCTTCCCAAGGACTAAACACTGCTAAGGCATGGCTTGGCAACTAACAACACCCTAGCCCTGACCCCACAGCCACCTTGCCATACCTCTACGGACTCTTAATATAGATTAGGTATTAACTTTTGGTATCTGATCTACATATAGATCAAGGCCTATCTACATCCTAACGCCCCTTTAAGTTTGTGTAGACTTAGATTCCCAAGAGGGCAAGAAATACATAAGATTTACATCTTATCTTCTACTGCGGGTGAATAGTGAATTTCTGCCCTCTCTAGTTTTTTTTTGTTTTTGTTTTTTATATCTTTATATAGACCTTCTCTTTATTTGATTTGTAAGAGCAAGAGGAAACAAAATCATACAAGTAAGAAATCCTACAGATCAAAATTCATGAGATTGGTAGTGTCAATGTGCGTAACATTTTGGAAAATATAATATACAACTGAATGAATAAAACCCATAACATTTTTAACTTCAAGTAGAATCTTAAGTTTCAGTGACAGTTTTACATGTTAGTAATAAATTTGTTGGGACTCAACATTTCTTGAAGAAAAAGGACCGCAAGTTATAACATTTAAGTTCTTTCAGTATTCCTTCATGATAAGTTGTAGGTCAGTCAAAAATTAATTGTCTAAGGAAATTCAGACTCAACTTTCCTCTGCTAGCCTGATTTGAGCATCTAAGACAATTTAAAATTGAAAAGGGTCAGTAGTAGTTATAAAGTTTGTGAAATGTTGCATTTTTTTTTTGAGATTACAATTTGTGTTTAATATGATTTTTTTTTCATGAAAATATGAAAAATTTGAGTTCCAGTTAAAATTGACACGATATTTAAATTTGCAAGGCGAGGTTGGCAAGTCTGAATATATATGGAGTGCTTTTGTAAGCATTTTAATGTGCCAAACAATCAAAGATTGACAGTGTATCATATTATGTATGCTAATTATTCATGAGGGGAAAGGAAGTTCAATATAGTATGCAAAAGGGAAAGCAATGGCACAATCAAATGGATATGTAACATCTTAAGGCAACATTTGCAGCTGTGCATATCAACCATCATGAACACCTTCTTTCTTCAATTGAAATAAATAAAAACTCAATAGAAATATTCATTTAAATTACATCTATTAGATTTGTGCCAACAGCCAGAAAAACGCATAACACCTGAAGGTCATGCACATCTTTAGATCTAGTAGTCTAGGGATTTATTGCAGTATGAAACTTAGATCCTTGAGGCAAGCGTCGAAAGAAATACCTGACAAAGACTGAAATTCCGCTGTTAATGAATGAAAGCTTAGTGCCCAATATAAGTTTTGGACCCGAACACTGATGTATGTAATGTGTGTTGTCATTCATCAGTTATAGAATGATTGCATTCATAAATATTTTTAATACAGCATTAAGGCGTCAACGAGCAAAAAAAGCCAGCTTAGTCCTTCAGTTTTACTGTTGTAGCGATTAGTATCTTGCATGTTGGTTCACAAGGCACATGTTTTTCAGCATGAGTCTGTCAAAAAGTCAAATTGACTCACACATTGCGTGTCATTTTCAGGCTTAGTCTTGAAATCTCGCGAGATACTCTGATTGGCACCAGTTTTAATGTGTGAGCCAAATAGTGAAGATACAGAGATGACACAGACTGAGTGGCACAATTTTTGGTTTTTGATCAATTGCTGAAGATACAATCACTTGCATGAATAATGTTGATGCACACGTCCTCCTGTAGAGAATTCTACGGACTTTAAAATGACTGTTTTAATTTGCCTCTTAGTATATACATATTTCTGCCATCATGACCAGATATCTAGACTTCAGTCTTTTTGTTGCCTACTAGTTTAAGCTGTAAGCAGAAGGTAGATTCTACTTTAAGGGAATGGTAGACCTAATGATGTTGAAAGAGTCATGACTCATTGATGAGTCTAATTTGTGTTTAATGATTATGAATTCAAAACTTTATGATTGGTCTCACATTATGTTTTAAGTAGAATGAGCCATTTGGAGACATGGCACGGTATATCAGGAAGATAAATGTCTTTCGGAAATAAAGTGTACCCCCTTCCCCATACTCCCTCCTTTCATTTCTCTCCCTCTCTCTGTCTCACAAACACATACACAAAAACTTGTGCATTCACTGCAAATCCATTTTCCTGTGTCCTTAAGGTTGTTGATGGTAGAGGGATTTTGATTTAAAAGTTATGTCTTGGTGAAGTCTAGCTGTGACATGAAATAGGTGTTGAATGTTTAATTTTTTCTACTACTTCTTAGAGTGCTTTTTGTCTCCACAGATTTCCTCCCCAATCAACTGAAGCAGCCAGAGCAGCACAAGAAGCAGCCGCCAGAATTAATCTTCAGTTAGGAATAGGAAAGGACAACAATATGCAGGCTCCAAAACCTGGTCCCCATGCTGGTCTTGGCATGCTTGTAACTGAAGACCATTGTGTTCCTGACAAGATGGTTGGATTAAGTAAGGATTTTGATTTCTGTACCCCACAAACCCTCATGATAGCCCGTAGGCCAGAAGATGGTATGGTTCAGGTTGCCCCTTGTGTCTTTCGAGGTCCTCAACTCATTGGTAAAATAGGTTAAATGCCAGATCCCCCTAAAAATATATACATTGTACATTTACATGCACAGCCTTACCGCACTGTGGTGAGTGTGGGCAGTATGTACTATCTTCCATCCTATGCTGCCCCCATTGGTAGATACCTGGCGTTTCTGCATGCTTTGCATTTTCAAGATAGATGCCTAAAACATTTGATGATCAGCCTCTTATCTGAATTTTAGTCAGAATGATGATTAATCTTAGTAAGTTGTGTTGAACCATATACTTTTGTTTGCACCAGTTGCATACAATTTCTAGTAGTCAATGTATGAAAACAAAATAGAAAACTTTTTGTCGGATACGTTGGTTTGCCATTGGGGGGCACTATGGTTCAACTGCTCTATTGGAAAAGACCTCTTTTCTCAGATCTAGCCATGTAAATTCAAGTGGAAATGGTTGGTAGAGATTCAAATTTAAACTTACTTGTCGAATATACAGTAGGTCCCAATGCCCCCCTGAATATGATTTCCCCTTCAAATCTCTTGAATTTGGCTTAAATGTCTTTCGAGCCTCTAAGTTCTCCGGCGTTGCACGCATTTCCGTCAATTTTGTGCCAGCTGGCGTAAAAAACAACTTGCGTGCCATGTCAGTCTATTAGACAAAACTACAATATCCGGGTGTAATCAGCGTTTATTAAAGTTTATTGACTTGGCTTTTTGCATGTGCAAACAGTTTGTCATCAGACTTGCTGTAGTCTTAGGCTAGCCAAGAGAAGTTCTCTAACTCTGTGGTTAGACCCTAGCATGGCTAGAGAGAAGGCACGACTTGGCGCGCGATGACTGCATCGAGTGTCACGCTTGTAGGCATCTGCTGTTTTAGGCGGGTTAGCCTAACTGCCAAAACATTTATCAGCTCACTGATATCTGCTTACCCGTACAGTAGGCCTATTACTAGGAGTTTGGACAGAGACAGGACGACTTACCATAGATCGCTAGAATCTATCACGAACCCCCCCCGATGGGTTGCTGATTGACAGAGGCCATGTTCACGTCTCGATACTTAGTATCACCCATCCAAAAGAGTAAGCAGATTGTTGAAAATTTAAATTTGCATGCCAAGAAATAAGTAATGTCCTCCCCGTGGACAGATTTACTGTGGAGTCTGTGTGGTGCAGAATTCGAAGAGGATGTAGCTTTATGGTTCTAAATGGGTTAAGATCATTGCTCAGGATGAAATCCATTAGAGTTCCCAAAGAGTATATAATCCTTTTTGTGTGTGTGTGTGTGTGTGTGTGTGTGTGTGTGTGTGTGTTTGTTGTAATGTTGACAGGGTTGTTTGAAAGTGAAGAAAAATTCAAAGGCCTGCACTTCATAAAAAT
>JAOWAZ010522561.1:0-10579 GCA_028565935.1 Goniobranchus fidelis
TAAGAGGGAAGTTCAAATTGTTAAAAAAAGTAAAGAAAAACTGTTAACAAGAAAGCCCTGAGATCATCCCCATGGGTTGTAATGGGCATAACCGACAATCAATCAATCCATCTTACAATTTGAATAGAAAGAAAGACACAATAATGAGCTGACTTCGAATCAGCCATATTGGCATCACCCACTGCTTTATACTCAAAGTAGAACCCTTGCCACTGTGTGCTTCATGTGGTGCCACTCTGACAATTGAGCATGTTTTCACAGAGCGCACACATGGATAACATAAGAAAGCCCTGAGATCATCCCTATGGGATTTACTGTGCATCATCCACAGTCAATCAATCAATCAATCAATCAATCAATCAATCAATCAATTTCTCAAGGGATGCTAAGAAATATAAGAAAACATTGTTTAATTTTCTTCAGAAATTGACAAGATAAAAGAGAGAGTATATCTACAAAATATCCATAATTTTTTCCATTCTATTTAAAAATAGCATAATTTTGTTGTTGACTTACTAGGTTTGAGATCTTTTCCTTTCTGTCTTAGTGGCCTTTGTAACTGATTTCTGCCTAGCAGTTATTTGTAGCAAGAGTAGGTTATTTATTAGCTTTGAAAACAGCAATATAATTTTCTTTATTTTATTTTCCTTTTGTTTTTGTTTTTTTGTGTTTGTGCCATGTTAACTATAGGACTGTGATACTGGCTACACAAGGACAGGCAGTGGGTTGTATCTTGGCCTTTGTGAACGTTGCCAGTGTAATGGCCATTCCAGCCAATGTGACCCAGAAACCGGTGTTTGCATCGTAAGTCGATTTGTTTGATTCTATGGTCTTTAATGTTATCCATGCATTTGGCTTGATTTATATGAGTAGAATTTGCTTTCATTTAATCTTTAGACTTTAAAAAAAAAAAAAGAAAAAATAAAGGAAGAACGGATTTTCCTGTGTCATTACTTAAAGGCAATTAAAATTTTTCTAGAGAATTTTAATTTGTTGTTGGACAAAGTTTGGATAGCATTGATGAATTTCAAGTTACAATTGCAGACTGCAACATAATGGATAAAATGTTGATCAGGCAATTTTTAATTAAAACTTTTCTCTTTCATATTTCTCTTCTTCTTTTCCTCCTCCTCCTCCTCTCCTCCTCCTTTCCTCCTCCTCTCCTCCTCCTTTCCTCTTTCCTCTTTTCTTTTACCTTTCTTTGCCATATGTGACAAATGCATTTTGCTGGACAGTCCTACATTTAAGCCATTGTTACTGCCATCCTGCATTCGTGTTCCCTGTCCTGCAAATCAGGTGTTCTACCGCTGCACACTTGTGCACGCATATATACATCCCCCAAGAAAAAAAAAGAAAAAAAACCTTGCCTTTTTGCGCATGAAGAGTGAAGACGCTGGTCGGCACATGCTTGCTCGTTTATGTTAAGTCCTCGCGCCTATGGTTTGCCACATTTAATTAAAATCTGACTGCTTGCATTAAAATCTGACAATGTCAAATGATAGCTTGAGTGAAGTCCTGCATATGATTTACTTGAGAATTTTTGTCTACAATATGATTGCTTTTCTCTCTGTTATTGTTTTGTGACCTATTGACGTCTGAAATACAGAGAAATAACAACTTTTTCAATATCATTATTGGGAGTATATGTCTTGTGCTTTGATTCAATTTTTATTTTTGGGGAGCTTCACTGTAAGATGTCCCTCATTGAGTGTCCTTCATTTTGACTTTTTAATGTTGGCAACCCTGAAGTTACTTCAAGAAATACATAAAAGGAAATTGAGATATGTAGGATATGTAACAAGACACTTCAAAATAAATCATAAGGTCACATGTCAAATTGAGGGAAATATAAGACAGGGAAGACCATCAGTTACATATTCATTAAATTTGAAAACTTTCCTAGAGATGACCACACATAAGGTGACTGAAAAGATGAGGGATAGGAATCAATGGCATTGCAGCCACCATTGATTCAATAGAGGCCCACAGCGATGGTAACGAGCATAACATTAAGTGAAGTGGGTGTTGTTTAATTAGTAATTAGCTCTTAGGCAAGATTCACATTTTGGATTTATGTTGTCATTTGAAATGGTTAGGAAAACTATGCAAAAACAATTTTCCCAGTTTTTTAAAAGCACTTAACTCTTTGTCTCCACTAAGCGCATGGTGCAGCTCACTTGATTTGCCTTGAGGACAGCCTGAGTTAAATGGCTGCATCCAACCCTGAATTCACAGTGTGGACACAAAAAGTTTAAATATGTATCGGCTCCTTTTCATCATTCATTTCTGAAAAGAATTGTATTTGATGTCAAATTTTGACTTTGTCCTAGTTAATAGGGCTGTACAAGTAAATATACATGGAACAATTGATACTCTTTTTCACAATCATGAGCTTCAGACATAATTTTTCCTGTGTCTAAAGCCAAAGTCAGTCGAGGCCAGTTGAATAAAGAATACCTCTTAAAAATTAAAATAACTTTGGCAGAGTTAAATTTAGCTGACTATGCCCTTTGTTGGTTTGTTGGGTTTTTTTATAACTCTGCCTTTATAAATGGATATATAAAAATAATGACCTTTTCCGTTGATTTTATTGAATGTTTTACTCGCTTTTGCTTCTTGCAAGGTTGGAAACAAAAGCAGTTGAAGGATTAAAGACTCCTCATTAACCCTCACATCAAATACAGAATCGGCTATTTGCCTTCTCTGCTGAACATTGCTGTGTAAAATGACCAAAAGAATGGATGTACAGTGGTGAAGACAAAAAGTCAGACATTGAGGTCGATAATTCTGATAAAGCCATAGGACAAAAAGAGTCTTGTGTGGCTAATCATGTCATTTATTGGTACTGTTTTGCTAGATTCCATGTAGAGCCTCTTGCTTTGTAACCTATTCTAACATTGACGGTAGAGTACGGTAGAGAACAAGTACAGTAACAGTGGAAGAATGCATGCCTGAAATTTCATTTACATACCTCATGTAATAACGTAGTAATAGCTTTTTATACAAGATTCCCCCGCCCCCTTCCCCCAAAGCATCTGCCTCAGCTGAAACTGAAACAGTAAGCATAGTTTCTAGATATATCTGAACTTTCAATGAAGCCTAAATTCAACCCTAATAGGCTGCAGACATTATCTGTACGATGGTACAGGTATAAATTTATCATTTCCATTTTTTTGGTTTATCTTCCCATGGTTTAGCAGTATTTATTTCACTCGAGAGTGTAGCGCACTAGAATCTAAATCTAATCATACTGAAACTTTAGACATTAATAAACAAGCATTACATTTTGAATTTTGTAGGGAGGCCTTTGTGAGTACTGTATGTGAAGTAAAGATTTTTTACTTGCTTTTATGTCATTGTCAAGTAGAACTTGTACATAACATATTATTTTTCATATTATACTTACTAAATATATATTACTTTCCCCAGTTCCAGCAAAACGTAATCAGGGTGTGTTTGGCTATGTGGGTTTGCTCGGACTTGTCATCAACACGCTTTTATGTGGTCTCAAGCTGCTAGCATGGATTTAAGTTGATAATTCATTTGATGTATTTGTATGATGGGAAACGTTTTGTTGATTCTTTAATTTCAGCACGTTGGAAGTTGACTTGGCTTTAATTTTTCGTCTTTTTTGACCTTTTCAATGACAGCACTATTTTTACTTTGTTCTCTTTCTTTTTTGTTAAACAGAGACTTGGCGTGAGAAAAACTGATGGTAGATATGAGTAAATGCAAGATTTGTATCATTTTGCAAAGGCAGAGTGCCTTCTCTCTTACTTGTAGTCTATAATTATCGTCTTAATTTTTCCATGAACGCTACCATGATCTAATTGAGTTGAAAACAGTTTTGGTATTTTTAACACAAGGCAGAGCTTCTTTTCCTTTTCTGAAAAGCCTTTTCCATTGCTGTTCTCACCTTTTAACTAGCAGGTTGTCTTTTTTTTTCATAGTGCAGAGATGACCTGATACCAATAACTAGCAATGGTAGTTGAGTCGAACAGAACCTGACAATAAATAAACAAGCCTTTTCTAAATAATGAAGAAAAAAATCAAAGGAGGATAGATCTACTGCCACTTTCATGTCATCCAAATTTAAAAGCATGTGAGAGCTATGATTTCTTTCAAGTTAACAGCTTTCATGTACTCTTGTTCATTGATTTTTTACCATCAGGGTTTCAAGCTTTTAGTTTTACATTCCATATCAGGGGGGAAAAGCCAAAAGCTATCACATTCATAATTAGTAATGAGGAAATTGCTCGTGGTATTTGTCTTGAATTTACACTTCATTTTTTTTGTATTTGTGTCAGTGTTGCTACTTATAGACATGCTTGAATCGAGTATACAGATTTAGACCCATTTCTATATTATTAGCTTTACCTATTATTTTAGTATTGTCTCAGAAGCCAAGTTTCTCTTGCAGTCAAATGTATTACTTTTACAGTAGAACACTGTTAAACCAAAATGTTTGGAATCAGAGAAGTCATTTTGGTTTAAGCATATTTTCGTTTATCCATTTCTAAGGGGAAGTAACAAAAATGCTGTGCTGTGTCCATCGTAATGCAACACTATTCGTCGTTAGCACACCCACTCTCTCTACCTCCATCATTCATCTCTCCTCAATAACGTGATTCACTACACAATGTCATAGACTAGGGTGGACTGTGTGTTTTTAGCGAATAGAGTGGGTAAACCGACTCTAGCTGTCCATTTGTCCACTGTTTCTCTAACTTCAAATCACATTGTTCACATTACAGTATGTTAGATTTTGGTTAAGGAGTGTTTGGTGTATGTGTGTTTTACTTTACTTTACTTTCCAATTTTGTAGAATTCCCTCCACCAGCTCAGTAGTGAATGAGAATGGAAAGGAGTGTGTCCAAATGCTATTGTTGTAATGCTCCGAGCAGACTGCTTCATTGTACGATCCCAAGGAGAAGGAGCTGTAAGAGTGCTGACTGGAAATGGCCTAGTTTTAACACTGTCAGACCTGTACAGAAATCCATGAACTCATTTTTATCACACTTGGGCAAAGTCACATTGGCCTCCATGCTCTAGCTGACAGAAATTTGAAAACTTTGTCCGACCAAGAAAGCACGTATATCTGGACAAACAGATTTATAAGCATTCCTATTCGTATCACTATCACCCAAGGTTGTAGTCGGGATGTTGGGTAAATAGATCATGGATTGGCCTTGTTATCATGTTGTATGCTATAGGCACTGTGTATTAATCCATAATCATGAAATAGCATACTTAAGTTAAACCAAGTTACATGGGTTTGACAGCACATTTGAGCACAACAGCCTGAGTTTGGGTTTTCTGCTGATTTTCCAATCTAATGTTAAATTTCTTTTTCTATGTCACCATCTTCTTTCAGCTCTCACAGACTTTTAAGTCTTATTTTAAATTGGGACATCAGAAATATCTATGTTTAGAGCTGGTGGTATATCAAGATATATTTTACTTGGCAGATGGCGGTATAAAAGGCTTCTCTATTACAGTAAAACCTCGTTATAGGCCTACCGCCAAATTTTGGCTGGAACGCAACGGCTGCAATGCAAAAGTAATGGGGATGCGTTTTATACAGCCATCCTTCATGGGTAAATCTAGAATGGCCTTTATAGTTTATTAGTAAAATATGCCCCGTTATACTGTCAAACCAAAAGATAGACCTACTATTACTATGCCAATGGCCCTATTGACTTTTCTACTCCTTTGTATTTGTAACCAGTACGAGCTGAAGCGATCACGGATTCGCTTGAGACTTGCTTGTATCATCAATCAAGGTCTAGACCTAGAGACTGGAGGCACAGTAAGATGGGTCTATGCTAGCCTTCTTTGTGACATTGTTGGCCCTAGACTAGGCCTAGCCTACATTCCATATATGATATGATATGGGGTTGTGGCAGGTGGTACTGTTACGGTAGTTGCACTTTCCTGTCGTCAGAAGAGAAGACGAAATACATTCAAAGATTCAACACTTCCCACCTCAACTCCTGCTTTCCAGTAGTCCTAAATCACACCAGACAAGCAACACGGCTTCACTATTATACTTGATGTGTTGAATAGTTTATGCTTTGCTTTATTTGGATTTTTTTTTTTGTAGTAATAAATGCCAATGGAGTACATGTAGACCAAACCGTCTCTTCCTCAAGTAACCTAATGACGAGATTGGTGTTGACATAATAAGCCTGATCTAATATACAGTACAACATGAAAGTAACAAGCTCGGAAATAGCTAGAGCTTGGAAATAGCGAGTAAAATCTAAATCCCCGTTTTTGTCCCTTATTTGAGTCAATAAAATTAACATGGAAGTAGCGAGTACGAAAAAAGGTCAACTCGGAAATAGCGAGTATTTCCTTCCAAGACTAGGACTACAGAGGGTAAAAAGTCGTATAAATAGACACAATTTGTGTCTGTTCTGTTCTCTTCTTTTTCATTGAAACAAAATATTATCCCTGGATGTCGCAAAGGGCCTCACTTAGCCGTGTCACTTGGTGAAAGAGGGGAGAGGAATCAGCATGGGTGGGGGCGGAAAGGCCATTGGAGTCGGAGTGTTGTGTACATGTAGTGTAGGCTGCATGGCCTCGACTCACACACGGGGAAAGTGATACCTGTAGGCCTTCTGTGTATCGATGTCGCAAGATCTAGATTTTGCCTACCATAGCCTAGCCCAGCCATCGCTAGCCTGACGCTTAGTCTAAGAATCATTCTGAGAGTAATTTTACGTGATATCAGCATCGCACTTGCACACATCAAACATGAACATACATCTTGTGTACAAACACACACGAACACACAGGTCTAGTTGCTAAACTTTCCTTACCTCTTTTCCTTCCTTTTGGCTAATTTCTTCGTCCAGTGCACTTCATTGATATTCTAGCTTAGCTTATTCATTGTTTTTGTGTTGTTTTTTTTTTAGCAATTATGAATACTATAATGCGTTTACAAATTCAAAGTCAAGCATTTTGGTCTGTACCTTAGCATCGGATGAAACTGAATTTTTGTGTATAAGTTTGGAATCATGACCAAACAAATATTATTATCCTATTTTCAATTTTTTATCTGACTGATGTAATGAAAGATTTTGTTTTCTATCGGAGCTATAGAAAATACTCAACAGGGTTGAGAGTACGATATTTTGAAGGTTTACATTAAAAATCCCATTCATTTGCACATCCAATAAAAGCAAGAGAAAAATGTTAGAAAATAACTTGAGTTGATGTTTTGATCTATTAGATCTAATGTAGGATATGCTACAACTTCTTCTGCAGCCAAAAGAACATGCTGTAGATATCGACCTTTCATAAAAGCTCCATACTGAATTAAAAATTAGATGAAAGTGTGTCTAGTTTTCTACATCAACTCGAAAACCCAAACGAGTAGTCTAATTTTCAGTGGCGTCAAACTTCTTTACTGTATATTAAAATGTTGAAATTTTGTCAGCTCAACATTTTTAGTATATGACAGATAATCAAATTTCTAAAATATAGCCGATTTTGAACAGAGAAAAATCATTTTTGTTTGTTCATTGATACATCAAACCACCACAAAAGTTTAAGAATTATTAAAAAGAGGATTTCGGAGATATAGATTTTTTTCCTTTGGCTCTAAATATTGAAACATACTATTATATATAGATAAGGTAAGTTCGACCAGAGTTGCAAGTTCGATACCCAGACACGGTACATGTACCAGTTTGCTTTCGTTTCCCTCATCTGTGCCGAGCACTGGCTACATTTTCCTTGGTTTATATCGTGACGATTAATAAATTTGAGTTCGATTTGAAATGCTTTTCAGTCAATATTTTGTACGGTACAGGAAATGATGTGTTCTCGTTTTAAAATTGGTTCTTCTGTCCTCCTCCATTCAACCGCAATTTTTGCAAAATCGACAAAGGGTGTTGCAATTTCGACATAATCTGACATGAAAGCTCTGCTACGAATCTTTACCTATCTAGAATCTAGACTTTCGCACTCGACAATATCGGTGTCGTTATCTAGAAATCTTATTTAAGCTCAGATTTAGCTCCAGATCTAGATTTCAGAGTAGATCTTCATTCTAAATGTAGAAATCTGAAGTTACATCTAGATCAAGACTAATCTTGAATCTAAATGTAGCCTCCCAGATCAATTCCAATCACTACATATAGAATCTAACCTCCACTACTGGCTGTCATTCAATACTTATTTCTGATGCCTTATTTAACAGTTGCATCACATTCAGATAAACATGTACGAAGAAACTTTGGTGAATTCTTTATGGTCATTGCCATGGAATCATGGGCCACCATAGGCATAGAGATTTAGTCTAAGGCAAGTTGACTTAGGCTAGCTTAGCTTGATATCGTTTTCTCTTCGAGTTTCATTGACTGTTAGCGGATCAATATCATGTTTCTGTTTTGTTTTGTTTTTTGGCTTGGGAAAATTCAATTTTAATAAACATTTTATTTTTAATTTAACGTCTTCATCTGATTTAACTATAAAATCCTTATTCAAATAAATATTTGTTTCTGAATTAGGGGTGTGATAATACACTTTTTTGACGTAGGCTATGTCAATGAATCTACAAACTCGGTCATGGGCATTCGCTGCCTGCATGAAATCGTTTGTATATTCACTGATATACACGTTAAAAACTGTTAATTATCGTACGTCTTCCTCGTATATAACTTCAATCCGAATTGAAATAAATCTACGTTTCTCTAATCGGTTGGGATAATACAGTTTTTGACAAACAGCTGTAGATATTATACAAAGACGGTCATGGACATTTGCTTCGGTCATGCCTTGCATGACCTCATGTGTGTGTTCACCGATTTACGTCAAAAGCTGTTTAATATCTTGACAGAACATTGAGTATTTTTGCAAGAAAAAAAAATGTCAATTATATACACACATGTTGATTATTGATTATTGGTTAGTTTCCACGTAACCTTTTGACCTAGTTTTTCTACAGTGCAGCTCATTCAATACTTGTTTCAGACTTATTAAATCTAGTCTTTATAATGAGAAACGAATCTAAAAGGTTTTTGTCGTTCTGTGGTATCATGGACACTTGCTTTGATAAAATGCCATGCCAGCAAAATTCTGCTCAAGATGAGTTTAAACAGAATACACAAAAAGATGGAAGAAGAGCTGAACAAACTCAAGGTGGGTTTCGACTAGGGAGAAGTACGGGGGACCATATCTAAATATGAGAAACATTATTGAAAAATGCATAGAATTGTAAGCCTGTTTCATAGACTACTCTAAGGCCTTCGACTGCGTATTTCATGACAAACTAGGGAAATTAATAATTATTGTTGGCTTCCCACACCACATTATCAAAGATCGAAAGCGTATACAACAAATAAGAAGCAGCAGTTATACTAAACAGTGAAAGATCAGAATGGTTCAAAACAGAGCAAGGGACACGACTGGGATGCATACTTCCACCATATATTCAATCTATTCACTGAGAACATCATGCGGAAAGTGTATGAATCTAGCTCTTTTCAAGCTTTTGAGAGCTTAAACAAAGGTGGTCACAATATCCCTGATGTACGATATGCTGCCGATACTGTGCTCCTTTCTACAAGTCCTGACGAATTTTAGAAACTTAAAGAAACATTTAAAGAACATAGCGAGCGCCAACACCTCCACCTAAACGCAAAGAAAACAAAAATCATGAAGACTGATACGGCAATCAGAAACCCTGCCATCTAGATTGGAAACGATGGAATAGAGATAGTGAACGAATTTAAACTCCTAGAAACAATGATTTGTAAAATGTAGACATTGGTTGCGCTTGGGAAATCAGAAGAAGATGCCCAATGGCTTATAACTGCCTAGGGCAAATGAAAGCCCTTTGCTTGCCATGCAAAAGTATACGAATTACAATCAAGAACTTGCATCTTCCCAATAGCCATTTAAGGATGTAAAGCATTGGCCATTAGCACTACCATTGAAGCAATAATATCTAGCTTTGAATTAAATGGCTCCAAAAAAAAAAAAAAAAAGAACAAATGAATCAATCCTGAAAGAACTAAACATCGAACGAGGTTGTCTCACAAAATCACTGAAGACAAGAAAGAGGACCTTCTTTGGGCACCTAAAGAGACACAAGAGCCTTGAAAGAACCATAATGGCAAAATGCCCAGCAAACGAGGGAGAGGAATACCAAAGAGAAGATGGAGTGATGACATTCAATAAAACCTGCAAACACACACATTATAGCTGCAGGAAAGATGGCGCAGGACAGAGATATATTTAAGATGGTAGTCATGAATTCCACATCCTGGAAAAGACATTCCACATGAGAGACATGGTGTCATGGTTAATAATCATGTCGTGCTTCACTGACAAATATCAACGCTGTATTTTGGGTTACTTGTTGATTATGAGTTCTAATTTGTAACAAGCGGAGGAATATTTCAAGACGTTAAGTTCATTGGAAGATGTTATCCTTCTGCGATTTACATAAATTACATTATACTGCATAAATCACCTATATGACAAAAGTGCTCTCTCTCTCTCTCTCTCTCTCTCTCTCTCTCTCTCTCTCTCGCTCTCTCTCTCTCTCTCTCTCTCTCTCTCTCTC